>VDFB02306986.1:0-13203 GCA_007258455.2 Sequoia sempervirens | reverse complement strand
TACTTCCTTCCTTTTTGTCTCCTTTATTTATCTTTCTTTAAATAACCTGGCTTACCATAGTACCAACAATCACTCTTGTCTCTAGATTGGAACCTTTTTTCCTTTGATTTTCCTCATGACTTCTAGAATTATTTCCTCTCTCATTTGTTCTTCCTCTACTTTCTGCATTCAAAACACTTCCTAATGTGGATGTTCCACCTGAGATTTTCCTATGAATTTTCTTGCTCAAATAACACCAACATCATCAAATTTCAATGTATTTGAACCAAAAAAAGAATTGTTGATAGCCATTACCAAGCTATTCCATCTTTCTAGCAAAGAACATAGAATCAAAAGAACCCTAATTTCTTTGTCAAATTTTACATTTATAGAAGTTAATTGACTGGTAACTGTATTAAACTCATTTAAATGATCAACAACTGAACCACCTTCTACTATTTTCATATTAAATAAATGCTTCATAAGAAATACCTTATTCGAAGCAGAAGGCTTCTCATATAACTTCACCAGGGTTTGCATCAATCTTGAGTTGTCTTTGTTATTGTAATATTGAATTCCACCAATTGTGCCAGGCATAAACGAAGGCATAAACGAATACTACCAAGTTCCTTTCTATCCAAAATATCCCAGTCCTCATTGGACATTGTTGAGGGTTTCTTGGTTTTCCCTTCCAATGGCCACCATAAATCCTTCAGATAGAGGTGTTCCTCCATCTACATCTTCCATAACTAATAGTTATGCCCATTAAACTTCTCAACCTTCAACTTACCCTCGTCTTCCATTACTCCCACTGAACCGTGAGACTCCCACTCAATTGTGAGACCTTCTTGCAAAAGATAACTAAACACAACCTTGCTCTGATACCACTTTTTAGGGTTAGAAGGCAGATATCTAACAAGTTAAATACATATTTGATCAATAAAACACACAAAAAAATTATAGCAGCAACAAGACAACACAAAAAATTTAACGCGGTTCACCCATTATGGACTACATCCACAAAATTGTAGCCATCCAATTATTTTATTATCCAATGAAAAATATATTACAATCTCATGAATAATGCCCTACTGCAATTCCCATCCCAACCACTTATTACAAGATTTTAGAAGCTTGTAGAATTAGGGTTTTACAAAGTCATTTTTTATTTTGTCGATGAGGATACATGAAGAGTGTACAATATAGCATGATTAGTCACCACATACCAACACCTTAAACAAACTATATGGCCCAATTTGGATGAGGAAGATAACTATTGTTTGCAAACACTAATTATTATATAGTGCAACACCTTATTGGATGACCAGGATGAAGACAAGCTCATTTCTCACATAATCCAAAATGACTGCAGTAGGAGCCCACAACAACAAGACTACCTCATATGTCTACAATACCCCTTGCAAAGTATTATACCCACTAATTCCACAAAAAAAATATCTTAGATATTTCATTCATTATTACCTTAACGATGTCTACCCATCATACCGTTTGGATCTCTCATCTCTTCAAGAGTCATCCAAGGAATTGGAAATCATGCCAAGAAGGAAGTTAAACATAAATAATGCCTTGACAGAAGAGCAGAAAAACTATCTACAAATAGTGTTGCAAGCACACTCAGTAGCATATGCATGGGATTACCATGATATGAAAGGCATCAATCCTAATTTATGTATGCACAATATTTATGTTAATGATGTCTATAGACCCATTCGACAACCATAGAGATGTATGAATCCTTCCTTGAGGGAGATAGTGAAAGTTGAGCTACATAAGCTCCTTGGTGCAGGTTTTATCTATCCAATATCAAAAAATGAATGGGTCTCACCTTTGGTAATTATTCCTAAGAAAGGTTGGAAATGGATATTTTGTGTAGACTATAGATAATTGAATACAACCACTAGGAAAGACCACTTTCCTCTACCCTTCATAAATCAAGTACTTGATTCTCTAGCTAGGAAGAAGTAATTTTCTTTTCTTGATGGTTTCAGTGGTTCTAACCATATTAAAATTTCTCCATAGGATCAGGAAAAGACTACTTTCACATGTCCTTGGGGGACTTATTCTTACTCTATTCTACCCTTTGGCTCATGCAATGCTCTAGCTACCTTTCAAAGAGTAGTACTTAGGATATTTTTTTATTATGCACATGACTGCATGGAGATATACATGGATGAATTCACTACTTATGGTGAAATTTATGAGGAAGCTCTCAATAATCTAGAAAAAATGTTGAAACATTGTAAAGAACACAACCTATCCCTCAGCAATGAAAAGTGTTTCATGATGATGACATAAGGGATTCTGTTGGGACACTTTACATCTAGTGTAGGAATTCAAGTTGATCCACACAAGCTAGAAATAATATTTACCTTACTTTTTCCTTAGAAATAAAGAGATGTCATGATTTTTCTTGGACATGCAGGCTACTATAGGTAGTTTATAAAAGATTTTAGTAAGATTGATGCACTATTATTTGTTTTACTGAATAAGGACATCAAATTTGAATGGGCATCTAAGTGTCAATACTCATTTGAAGAGTTGAAGAAAGCTTTGACTCAAGCACCTATTTAAAGAGGTCTTAATTGGACTTTGCCTTTTCATATGCATACAGATGGTTTAGATTTTTCCATTGGAGTTGTTTTGGGTCAAAAAGAAGGTAACAAAGAGTATGCAATTTATTATATCAACAAGAATCTTCAAGGGGTAGAATTGAACTATACTGTAATAGAAAAAGAGATGCTTGTTGTAGAATATGCTATTAATAAATTCAAGAACTATATTACTGGTTATTTAGTCTCTTTCCATATAAACCACACAACAATCAGGTTTTTGATAAACAAGCCAGTAGTTGGGGGTAGATTGGTAAGATGGCTACTTCTTTTACAATAATCTGACATTACCATAGTAGACCAACTTGGTAAAGAAAATGTAGTGGTAGATTTCTTGTCAAGGTTGCCAACACAATCAACTAAAGGAGTGGTGGATGATTCATTCCTAGATGAACACTTATTTGCTCTATAAGTACAAGTACCCTAGTATGCAAATATTGCCAATTATTTGATCACATGGCAGATTCCACCACACTTTTCTCTAAGGGAGAAGAGACAATTGATTCATAAATGTTTCCCATACTCTTGGGTATTTGGTTATCTATTTTATATTGGCCCTGATAACATCATGAGAAGATATATCAGGGAGGATGAGATCTTTGACATCATGAAGGCATGCCATGATGAGCCATGTGGAGGTCATTTTGCAGCAAAAAGAACAACCTTTAAGATCCTCGCAACTGGCTATTATTGGAAAACATTTCATAAATATTCAGTTAGATAGACAAGGAGCTATGATAGGTTTCAAAGGATGGGAAGACCAACCAAGAGTGATGAGATTCCCTTACAACCTTAATTAACATTGGAACCTTTTGACAAATGGGGTTTAGAATTCATTGGACCAATCTCACCTTCATCCAGCAACAAGGAATACATCCTTGTTTGCATTGATTACTTGACTAAATGGGTGGAAGTAAAGGCCTTGCAATTTGCTAGAGATGGTAAAGTGGCTAAGTTCTTATATGAAGATATCTTTACTAGGTATGGAGTACCTAGAGAAATAGTCACTGATCAAGGATTACAATTTAATTTTGATCTAATCACCAAACTGGTTGAAGAATACCAAATTAGACACAAGAAATCAACACCCTACCACCATCAGGCTAATGGTTAGGTGGAAGTCACTAACAAGGAGATTGAAATTATTCTCACCAAGACAGTATAGTTGCATAGGAAAGATCGGGTTGCAAGGTTTCTTGAAGCAATATGTGCTTACAAAACAACATGGAAAACCACCACTGGTTTTACACCTTATGAGTTAGTCTATGGTAAGATAGTAGTCCTTCCTATTGAATTTGAATATAAAACACTAAGGACAACAGTAGAACTAGAAATGGATTTAATAGAAGCTTAGAAGGAAAGGTTGCATACTTTAAATGGGTTGGATGAGATAAGAATGGAAGCAATCCATCACACAAAGGTAGTTCAACAACAAAGAATCAAGTGGCATGATCAGTACATTAAAACTAAGGAGTTCACTATGGGGGACTAGGCACTACTATATGATTCATGGTATGAAGACTTCAAAGGAAAATTTTAGTCCAGATGGCTTGGCCCCTATGAAATTAGTCAACTTTATTCTAATGGGGCAGTCCAATTACATAGCATTGATGCAGTTAGATTTTCACTCCTTCTTGATGGCCATCAATTGAAGTTATATAAGAAGCCACTATAGAAGGATGATTTCATATTTTCACTAATCCAAGAATATGGTGTTCACAATGAACCAAACATAGAATCTAACACACAGAGTGATGATTCAGCAATACATGATATACCTAGGACTTTGGGTGACCCAGAGATTGAGCTACACAACTCAGTCCCTAAGCTCACTTGGGATTAATTTATCATTTTCTCTCACAAGCACACATTGTACATTATAATAATGTTCACAATATCTTCATAGGGACCTATATATCAATACTCACAAGGGTCCTGAAGTCGTAGGGACCTGTAGCAAAACCCTATCAATGTTTAGAATGGGCCCTGACACTATAGGTAACCATAGCATAATCTGAAAGCCACAAAGAAAATTCAATTTACTTGGCGCCATATTTAGTGTAAGTTCATGCACATTCATTTCCAAATATCCACACATATTATCCATCTTTTCTAATAAGTATCTGCACCATAATTCTTTTATTGCCCATTCACATTTCAAATACTTGACCTATCAAATTTCCAACTCATATCTGTAATACCCATCCCATCATTTGCACTTGTCACCCACTATTCATTACCTTGCAGCTAATATCCATCTAATCGAATCAACGAACAAATATATTATTCCCAATTTCCATGCATAGCAGATGGTTATTTCTTCAAGGTGGTACTTCAAGTACGCTATCATGTTTATTATAATCTTCTTTAAACTTTCATTATGTTTTTCATATTACTCCATGCATGTGAATTATTATATCACTAATTCCCATCATTTCACATTTAAACCACCTCCAAGTAATAAACGTGAAGTGAGGTCACTTCACCAATTAAGTTGGGGGGAGGGTACAACCTAGCCAATCTTCATCAGTCTTTTCAAAATTTAAAATCAATGGATAGAAACGACATGCAAAACCTTCTAAATTATATCTCATTTTTGTTGTCATTTCTAAATTGCTAAAATTTTACACCCTAAGAACTTGAGCTTAAGTTTAAACCAAGATTCGGGAGTTGAACTTAGAACCTATCTATGAGCTTGAATTAAGTTGGTATTGAGAAGGTAAATTTGTAGTATGGTATGTCAGTAAAGATATATGAGAGAACAGAAGGAAAGTGAAGGGTTTAGAAGGTGGTAGGAAAGATTGAGTTAAATTTCAAAGAAAAATTGAATACAGTGAGCAAAGAGGTAAGCAAGGATGGGAGGAGATGTCATAAGAAGGGAGCTAGTGGCTCACCAACAAATTCTAGAGGATGCAATAGTCCTACTCATTTTTACAAGGGTTGGTTGGCTCAAATACTTCTTGAAGTTAATAGAATTTAGTGATGACATGACAAGAAGGTTTGCATATACTCTTCAGTATGATGAAGCTATGGTAAAAATTACTTTTAGTAGACACATCTAAGACTACCATCGCACATATCGCTAGGTTACCAAGAACAAGGGAAAATTTTCTAGCATGAGCTGATGCAATTGTAGCTAGGGAAGAATTTTGCATACGAGGAGAAGAATTAGACTCATCATCACAAGATACAAAGAGACTTTCCCTGCCCTAGTTATGGGAAAATTGTCTCTTACATTATCATATACATCACCTGTGATGGTAGGAAGAACCTTTTGTATATAGTTCATTTCAAATTACTCAATCATATCAAGCATAATAGGTTAATGAATGTACCAAACTTGTACAATTTTTTGAAATGGATGGCTTCAGAATACCAAAGAAAAAAAATTGATACCTCTCTATCTCATCATTGTTTAATCACTTTGTTGATAAAGAGGAGTTTAAGGATTCAACACCCACAAGTGAGGTGGGAGGATTTCAAGAAAGATGAGTGCACATATATTAACATTTTGTTGGATGCACCCATAGTACTTGAGGATGCAGAACCCCAAAATGAGCCTAAAGAGGAAAACCCCCATGTCTCACTGTAATTTCCCTTACCCGATTTGCCCTAGAATTCGCTTGTAGATTAGGTTTAGGTTTTCTTCTTTTCAAATAAATGTTCTCTTTAATGAAATGATCTTGGATTGAAATTTGCATTCACCATATGAACAAAATTTCCACATATACATATGTCTGTTAACATTAATATCTAGATATCCAATTATGAACAAAATCACAAAAGCAATAATGAAGACATATGAGGAGTGGCATGGGTAGATCTGCCCTAAAGCTATCCATCTAAGCCCAAGGGCACAAGCATCCCATCAAGACAACTCACCCCTTAGCCCTAAGCTGAACATCCAAACTAAGACCATTCCATCCTCAGAGTGGTGTGCTTAGTGGAAACACTTGTACCTACTCTCTCTACCCATGTCATCACCTCAAAAGACACTCAACCTACTGGGGAGGGTCAGTGGAGCTTATAAGTGGCCTAGGATTACCACCCCTCCATGGCCACAATATATTGTTAAGTGGGACCCCCACCCCTCCATGGCCGTAGTGGATTGTTAAGTGGGGTTTTTAGGCACCACCTTTCTCAGGCCCTTCCTCCCTAGTAAGATTGCGAACACTCAAAAGACAATATTTTAGCAATCAAATACATTTGCATTTATTACTGGTTTTTAAGTCAATATCAACATCATTATCATCATGATAACACTAAAGAAAGCATTACAACAATAAGAAGATTAGCAATATCAGTTTCTTATATTCAAAATATGCTAAATATTATTGCTAAGTGAGTACATCACCTAAGTTGCTGCATCTCTTCATGTTTCCTTACTCGCCTCCTTCAACCTTATATTGGATTGATCATAGGATGAGGACAATCCATAAATATACATAATCTACTTATGTTTATATTAAGAGACATCATTACTTATAAGGCTTAATAATTGCTACAAGTATCATTATCGCATAATCGTGTATATATATATACTTCATATATATATATACATGTATATAATTATTCTTTACTTATATCAATTAGTATATATATTTTTATATAATTATTCTTTCCTTATATTAGTATTCATATATATTCTTTATTCATTACATATTATTCATTATACAATTTATCTATATCTATGCATATATATTTGTATGCATATTAAATTATATATATATATATATATATATTAAATGGCTCTATATTCCAATGCATAACCATCCTAGATTATACCACTTTTGCTATTGTTCTGAATGTAGATCATATTTCTCAATATTTTCCCCATCTTCCTTATTTTCTTTTTCCCTATACTACTTATACTACTTATATATTCATGTCTCAATGAGGAGACACATCTTTGAAAAGAGGCATCCGTTGAAATGGTCACATTCCTTTATTAACAAAGTTGACTGCTACCCTTTGAGGATAAATAATTGTTGCCTTTGTTAGACACTTTAATTGTTGTCTTCTACTTTAATCGTTGGCTTATGCTTTTTAATTATTATTGTTGCTCATGTTTGCTTTATTGGTAGTTATTATATCTTTTCTAGGGATCGTTGTTTTGGAATGCATAGTTTCTATTTAATGATTTATAAATATTTATATGATAATTGTAATATCATAATAATATTTATAATAATATTCAAATTTATATCATAATATTGTGGATAATGTCATGTCTTTCTGGGGCTAAGTTTTTAGTTATAATAAATGGTAATTGAGTAGGCTTTTTCAGCTCCACCCAAGTGTAAGACAAGGGGATTCCCTTTCTCCTTTCCTCTTCATCATAATGGTTGAAGCTTTAAGCAGATATATCCTAACAAGGCACAATCAAAATCTTTGGTAGGGCGTGCAAATCCCAAATACAACAATTTCAGTAACACATTCTCTTTTCGTTGATGATACTCTATTATTTAATAAATCTTCAGTGTCAGAAGCTAAGCAAGTCAAAGAAGTCTTAGATAAATATTCTTTAGCCTCTGGTCAAAAGATAAATGTTGCAAAGTCAAAATTTTATATCATAAATACTTTTGATGACTTGAAGAACAAAATAGTCAATATTTTAGGCTTTCAAGAGGAAAAATTGCCTAGCACCTATTTGGGTATTCCTTTCTTTAAAGGATCAAATAGATCCTATTATTGGGACAAGTTTGTTGAAAGGTTGAAGTCAAGAATTCTCATATGGAAAGCTAGGTGGTTGTCACTGGTAGGCATAATTTTGCTAATTAAATCAATTTTGTCCTCAATCCCCAATTATTTCTTAGCAGTTATTAAAGCTCCTGCTTCTGTTATTTCTAAAATTGAAAAGATCATAAGATCTTTTCTATGGAAAGGCAATATAGATGAGAAAAAAAAATTCCCCAGATCACTCTAGAAAATATGGCAAAAGGAAAAAAGCTAGGTGGGCAGACATTCAAAATCTTAATTGGAGAAATAAAGCATTTGGATCCAAACTTGCATGGAGAATGTATACTAATCCAAATGCCAAATGGTCTCAAATATTGCAATCCAAATACCTAGAGAATGTAAATCCAACAAGAATATTTATAGTAGCAGACCCTCTCAAGGGGTCTTCTATTTGAAACTTTATTGTAAGTAATAGAAGCTTAATTACAAAATACTCCATATGGGAGGTAAATGATGGGCGAAGTGTAAAATTTTGGGTAGACTCATGGAATGGGAAGCCACCATTATTAGCCAATCAGGATCTTCATAAGACAAGAACAATTTTAGGTCCTACTTGGGGTGAAAATTTTATTGATTATATCGAATCTTCAAATCCACTATCAGGTAAAGTTAGCTGGAAAACACCTCCAAAAATTTTATTGAATAAACACCAATCTGATCTCTTCCATAAGTGTTTGTAGGAAAGAATATTTTACTTATCCCCAAATCCAAATAGGTTAATATGGTCAGCATCAAAAGTTGGTTCATATTCACCAAACAGACTCCTACACATTGGTGTCAGGTCCGATTCAAATGCCATATCTTAAATGAAATTTGAAAACTCCTTCACACATTGGTGTCCGGTCTGATTGACAGGGAATATCTTAAATGAAATTTTTATAGTCCTTGCAAGGACCACATACTTGGATCGAGTCTCTAAAATTTTAGAAAAGCAAACTACCATATTTGTTGCTAGCTTTCCACCAAAGCTAAAAGTTTAGCCTCTCCCAATTATGAGATTGCTTTATAATGATTACGACTCCCCACATATATATGGAGAAATTTTTACAGACTCCCCCACACATTGGTGTCAGGTTTGATTCAAATGCCATATCTTAAATGAAATTTGAAACCTCCTTCACACATTGGTGTCCGGTCTGATTGACAGGGAATATCTTAAATGAAATTTTTATAGTCCTTGCAAGGACCACATACTTGGATCGAGTCTCTAAAATTTTAGAAAAGCAAACTGCCATATTTGTTGCTAGCTTTCCACCAAAGGTTAGCTAAAAGTTTAGCCTCTCCCAATTACGAGATTGCTTTATAATGATTACAAAAATATATTTGAATCTGTGTGGATACTGTATCTGGTACAAAAGTGGCAACTCATCCATTTGCTAGCTAGAATATCAACAACCGTTTTGAAATTTGAGGCTCTTCAAGCATGTCTTCCTTACAAGGTCATATCTTCAGAAAGCTTTGTCGTAAAAAGCATGTTAAACTTGCTTTTAAAGCCATCACTGTCTTGTTTATTTTTAATATTCATTGTGCCAGTGAAATTGAAGATTGAAGTGGGTTTGGATATATATGTGCTAATGGAACTTAATGAGTTTCAAGTGAGAAATTTTAAGGTTTCGGTTTCAATCAATCTGTGGGAGGAACCGTTCTCAGGCAGCATTGACAAAGATGAATTGCAAAGAGTCTTCAAAGTAAAATGTAAGTCTGTGATGAATTGCATTAAAGTTATCATAGGTGAAGATGTTTTGCACACAGATTTGTAGAGAATCATATTTCCAGCAAATTTATTGTCGATATTTTTATCAAATATCTTGGACCTGGTTCAAAACTTCAATGTTTTGAAGAATATAGCTAACAAATTTTTTGTTAGTCCATATTTGGAGAATGAAGCTTTACTTCACAATGTTTAGCAATATGATTTCACAAAGGGTGATGGATTGGTGGGAGGTTTATTCCCAAGGCATCTAATCCATTATAAAAAAAGATATGCAAAAATATTTCAAGGAATGCTCTTGTCAACAATGCATGATTCCTCTGCTCACCTGTACCAAGCTCTTAACAAGTATAGGTTTGCAATCTCTGTGGAGTAAATAGATAATTTTAAGTGTAAATATCATGCAATTTCCTTTTTGAGGAATCATATATGTGTACATGATCTGCAATTGTCAACTCTCCCTCATGTTGTGAAGAGAAAATTTTGTTATCGTTGTGTTCCAGACATAAACAAAATGGTTTCATCTTATGATTATGATTACAAGCAAAAAAAGGTAGTAAACGATGAAAGCTCTGTAAATGGTTCACGTAGACCTGGAAACAAATCAACTTCCTTCTAATTCAATTCTTATACTTTGGGGTGCACAGCAAATCTAAGTTTCAATTTTGTATTTGGCCAATATAGTGATATTTGTACAAGGTTCTCAGCTTATCATGCTATCTTCTATAGGGTAGTATAGGGTTTCTATCTTATCAAGTTATTTTGTATAGGGAGGACTTGCTCATGTAATGGGGTTTGCAATCATGTAATGGGGTTTGCATTTATGTAATAGGGTATGTAATGGGGTTTATAATGTATAGGGTCATGCGAAAGGTTGTGCATTACATCTAGATTTTGCTTTCATCCGAGTGTTAGTTTTGCAAGTTGCAAAGTGTTGAAACTTAGTTATCTATGTAAAATGGTCAAATCAAAGAACTTTAGTTACTCGAGTTATAACTGGGGGTTTTCTTGCCTGGTTCTTTCCTGCCAGTATGCTCGCTTGAACCAGGATTTTGTAAATTTATATATATTTATTAATATAATTATAGTGGCTCTCCACTTTTGCCAAAAAAAATATATATCTAGATTTATATATATATGATAATTTTTTTTTAATTTTAGGATTATTATAAATAATTGTGATTTAGATGGCCATCTTTTATATTGATATATAGTATATATTTATCATTAATATATTATAATTTTTATAATATTTAATATTTATATTTTGGTATAATATTGTCTGATAATTATAATAATAATAATATTGAGTAGTTAATGTTTTTTTTTTAATATATATTTTGTTTTTATCTTATTTACTTATTCCAATGTTTGTTATCTTAGTGTTATGATTTCGAGGACATGACAGTCCACCCCACTCAAGATTGCTTGCCCTCAAGCAATCAAAATCTAAGATGTACAAATTTAAGACATTGCTCCTTGTGGCGATGATATTAGCTTTGATAGGAGTTGGAAGTTTTAACTTAAATGATGGTTATTATAGTTATGAGGAAAATGTACTGACGAATACTCTTAAGTTTACTATTTCTCCTTACTCTCAAAACCCACGAGTTAGAGTTTGTGAATCAGTATAACTTAAAACTTCTTGAATTAGACATTAAAGTAGACAACCATGTAGCTCAATCAAGTAGGTAAGTAGCTCAATAAAGTAGGTAAGTAGCTCAACCAAGAAAACAAGTAGCTTAAGCAAACAAGCAAGTAGCTCAAGTACACAAGCAAGTAGCTCAAGTAGGCAAACAAGCAGCTCAAGTACACAGGCAAGTAGCTCAAGCACACAGACAAGCAACTCAAATGCAAGCAAGTAGCTCAAGCAGATAAAGTAGCTCAAGCATGCAAGAAAGTAGCTCAAGCATGCACACAAGTAGCTCAAGTAAGTAGGAAACTAGCTCAAGCAAGTAGGCAACCAACTCAAGCATGTAGGCAACTAGCTCAAGTAGGCAAGCAAGTAGCTCAAGCATGCAAGTAACCAACTCAAGAAAGTAGGAAACTAGCTCAAGTAGGAAAGCAAGCAGCTCAAGCATGCAAGCAACCAACTCAAGCAAGTAGGCAACTAGCTCAAGTAGGCAAGCATGCATAGGATGGCAAGAAATATGCTCTAATACCACTGTAATGTCCCTTACCTAGTTTTCCCTAGAATTCACTTGTAGATTAGGTTTAGGGTTCCTTATTTTTAAATAAATGTTCTCTTTAATGAAATGATGTTGGATTGAAATTTGCATTCACCATATGAAATTTTTTTTCACATATACATATGTTTGTTAGCATTAATATCTAGATATCCAATTATAAACAAAATCACAAAAGAAATAATGAAGACATATGAGGAGTGGCATGGGTAGATCCGCCCTAAAGCTATCCATCTAATCCCAAGGGCACAAGTGTCCCATCAAGACAACCCAACCCTTGGCCCCGAGTTGAACGTCCAAACTAAGACTATTCCATCCTTAGAGTGGTGTGCTTAGTGGAAACACTTGTACCTGCTCTCTCTACCCACGTCATCACCTCAAAAGACACTCAACCTACTGGGGAGGGTGGACATAGCTTATAAGTGGCCTAGGACTACCACCCCTCCATGGCCGCAACAGATTGTTAAGTGGGACCCCCACCCCTCCATGGCCGCAATAGATTATTAAGTGGGGTTTTTAGGCACCACCTTTCTCAGGCCCTTCCTCCCTAGTAAGATTGCAAAAACTCAAAAGACAATCTTTTAGCAATCAAATACATTTGCATTTATCACTGGTTTTTAAGTCAATATCAACATCATTATCATCATGATAACACTAAAGAAAGCATTAAACCAATAAGAAGGTTAGCAACATCAGTTTCTTATATTCAAAATATGCTAAATATTATTGCTAAGTGAGTACATCACCTGAGTTGATGTATCTCTCCATGTTTCCTTACTCGCCTCCTTCAAACTTATACTAGATTGATCATAGGATGAGGACAATCCATAAATATATGTAATCTACTTATGTTTATATTAAGATTCATCATTACTTACAAGGCTTAATAATTGCTACAAGTATCATTATTGCATGTATTCGTGTATATATATACACTTCATATACATATATGTATATA
>VDFB02306985.1:0-29701 GCA_007258455.2 Sequoia sempervirens | reverse complement strand
TTTATGAACGCAAATCTTATTATTATACTTTTAAATATTTGTCTCAAGAATCACCTGTATCTCTCATACTTGTTAGTTTTCATGCAGGTTGCAGATGATGCTACACTTCGGCGGTTCTTATATGCTCGGGAATGCAATGTGCAAAATGCTTCTGAGTTATATCTCAAGTATAGAAAATGGAGACAGACTTTTGTACCCCATGGCTATATCTCAGAGATGGTGATCACAAATGAGCTTAAGAAGAACTTGGTCTGTATGCAAGGTTCTGACAAAAAAGGAAGGCCAATAGCAGTTGTTATTTTAAACAGGCATAAACCCTGCTACAAGGCTCTTGAAGATTTAAAACGTAGGTCACATTTTCAAATGCCGCCAATGGTGGTTAGTTATAATCTTAAGATTTTGTATATTTGGTTAAAACTTAAAACACATTCAAGTAGGATTTATCCTGTCATCTGTAATTCTTTAGTCATTTGATCTTTTTCAGTTCCGCATTATCTTAATTTGAAATTTCTTGATAATTTTTGTGCAGGCTACTTTGTCTATAGTTTTGATAAAATGTCGTCTAGGTATTTTTCTATTTAAAAAAATTATTTGATTTTGTTTTTTCCCTTAGTTGTAAACTTGAAGAATCTCTATATTAAGTTTTTTTTTTTTTTTTTCATTTAACCTTTAAAAATATATTTGTATTTGTGCAATGACTATAGTACATCAAGAGAACAAGAAAAGTTTACCATCATAGCAGATCTTGAAGGATGGACATACAAACATGTGGACATTCGTGGATACCTTGCAATCCTTGAAATCTTGCAGGTTGTATCAACTGTAAACTTTTGCAATATAAAAATTCAAATTTAATATTACTCTTTTCTGCTTACAGTTTTTTATGCTATCTAGAAGTTGAGACATAGTGCGTGAAGCTCCTATGCTAAATCCATGTATTTGGTATGCTATATTGGTTGAGGCTTCTAAGCTAAATGCATGTGTTTGGTATGCTATATTGGTTGTTAACTATATACCAACGTTGCTTGTTTTCTGCTTTTCAAGTTCAATATTTTTATTTTATGTAATTACCAGTCTAGTGGCAAACCAGTGAAAGTTTCCAATGAGTGGCCCAGGTTCAAATGTCTCCCTTGAGTTTGATCCTTTCTGGACAGATGTAAAGTCCCTTGCCAAATCTGACCTTAATTTTCAGTTTTGAAAGTTTAGGAATTTTGTCAAGCAGTTGATGTGCAATCAATCTCCTTTCAGCTGATAAGAGTCTTCTCCTTTTTTTTTTGAGTTTATATGATGATATAGATGCATGAAAAGACTTATCTAAATATGCCAATGATTAAGAATGCAAAGAGGACTGAAATGCAAAATCTCTCTGATTTTTCAAATACTTTAGATGGCTGAAAATGAGATGCATCTACTCAAAATGACAGCTACAGCTAAGAGGTATTTTGTCAAACATATGACAAGCAAACTCAAACTCCAATATATATTGACTGCAGTTTTATTACAATGCTTGCCAATGTCATTAACTGCTGGATGCCTCAATATGGGACGCCTTACAATGAAGCAAGATAGTGATGCAATGACTCTCAATTGATACTAAAATGCAGATTACAATTAAGAAAATGCAGCAATTCAACTATAATGCAAATATGACAGTGATATATTGAAATGCTAATACAACTGCTCATAAGGGCAGCGATATGCTGGAATTTAGTATGCAGATTGTAATTACAAAAGGCTGGAAAGACAGCGATTGCATAGACTAGAAGTGAGACCAAAAACTGATGCAAATGCAATCAAATATTTCCAACCTGGAATGATGTCTTTGACAGGAAATGGCAGTGCCTGGGTTGTTCTAGGAACCACGCTCAAGCAATCACAATCACACCATAAGCTGGAAAGAAATGTGACGTCTTCTCCCAATGAAGTCGATTCCTTTTATGAGTCACAAATCATACAGAATTCTCCATAATGATGCGTCCAAAGATATTGTCTCCTTTAATCTGCTATTCCTGCGATGGCTTCAGAAAATAATATCGGTCTTCAAAACTTATCGGGACTCTATGAAACCGATTCAATTGTCTCTTTCTAATGGTGATAAATATCGATGGCATAAAAAGCTGAGGTGATTTGTCTTTATTCAAACTTAGTCCATCTGGTGATAAAGCTTGATCTCTCCCAATGATAAATTATTCCAAGGATGCCACGATTCTCCTTTAGACTGGCGGCTGTTTCAGATATGAAAATTAATAATAATCACAACTTTCCAAGCAGCTCCCGATAGCATGACTATTTCGACTTACTTGCAGATTTATCTTATTTCTCTCCATCAGCAGAATGATAACAAACAATGACTATTTTATAGCTGCTTTGTCTTTTCTGAAATGAATAAATATAATGCCAGACTTGAATTCGATTCCTTAAAGATTCAGTAAACAACAAATTCGAAATTCAGAAATATCAAAGCTTACTCCAATGGAAATCAAATTTTCTTATGCTTCTCCAAATTTGGTCAAGGACCATTAAATTTGGAGCAATCAAAGACTTCCTTCTCAAGTGATATTGCAACAATACATCAGCTGCTGCAACTAATGCAATAATAAGCCAGCTATTGCATTCAATTAGACTTCAAATCAGAAGTGCAATAATATATCAGTTATTGCACCAACTCAAATTCCTGCAATGAAGCACCTGTAGAAATCTTGGATGGATTCCTCCACAAACTTCAGATAGGGTTGATCTTTCACAACCGAACTTGGTATCTTAGAGTCTTCAAACCCTCGGACAAGCAAAGCATTCAAGCTTCTACCAAATTGGTATGAATAGAATAATCCAAGACATAAGCATGCTCAAATGCCAAGCTTACAGCTCCTTATAAAGATTTCTCAATGACTTCCAGGAAGCTTCTAGAATTATATTATTTTATTCTCCAAAGTGACTTTATAATATATTAATTTATTTAGTCACTTTTATTAAATTAATTAAATATAAAGTCATCCCTTTTGATATTAATTTATTGGAATAACTTCATAAATAATTAATTTAATACTCCCACCTTAATTTAATTAAAATAATCAATTAAGCCATCCTTTTGAAATATCTTTAATTTTTGGACAACTTAATCAATTAATTTAATTAAATTACTCCATCATAAAATTGGGGACATCACAACAGAAAAAATGATTCATTGAACAAAAAAGAACATGGTTTGTCATTCCGTAGTTTGAGAATATCTTGAATGAATACCAATTTTATGGAGGCATATATGGGCATAAATGAATATCTTGAATATATCCATGGGCATTGTTGTAAGAAGAAGGCAATAGGGAAAAATGGGCACACATTGGATTTTGTGTGCATGCTTATTTTTTAATGAAGGCGGAAGTTACACCGTTGTAACCTATTTCTTACATAATTTAATTATGTTATTAGACATAATTAATATATAAGACATTACAACATTATAAACATATTTCTTGTCATTTGTTAATACCTTATGTCTAATACCCTTTAATGATTAATTATTGACAACTCTGAGCTTGTCTCAAAATTTTACAAATTTGTCAGGCCCAAGTGGATTAGTAATTATATCAACCAGCTGTCAAATGCAGTGATGATGAACTTCAGTATTTTTGGTCCCAATATAATATTTGGTTCTTCATCAACTTCAAAACACTTTTATTATTTCTGTATAGTGGAGTTGGTGTGATTGCAAGTCATGGAATAGCTATTGTAACAATATTACTTCACAAGCTGCACTCTACCTCAGTGGAAGATTACTGTGTGCTGGAGTTTGTCTTGCCATGAAATAGTTCGTGAATTCATAGCAAAAACATAGCCAGTAGTGGATCTCCTTGTGTCAACAAAACTGGCCCAATTCAGAGTTTGTGTATCCTGATAGCCTAAACTCTGAGGACTTAAGTTATAATACAAGATACCAAAGTCAAGAGTACCTTTACAGATTAGAGGACGTTTTTTTCTACTTGCTAGTAGACTCATTGTGGTTGTGACAAGAACCAAAAAACATAGTCAACAACAAAACACAAATGTGATCAAATTGATTTAAGTGACATCAAACTACCTATCAACTGCCTGAATGCTGTTTCACTAACTGGTGTTGAATATGCTTGGGCAAAAATTCTTAGCCTAACCTCCATAGATGTAGATCAGAGATTACAATTTGCCATCTTGAACTTCTCCAGAAGCAAAGTTTGTGTTATCAAGTTACCAAAACTCTACATCTAAACAATAGTGTAGGAGGCCAAATCTATCATGCCAAAATCTGAGCATAAATTTGATTTTATTTTATGAATAGCATTGGCCCTAGCAGTGGTGATGGCCAAATCATCAGATACACAATGAGAATCATAATATCATCAGCATTGCTTTTGACATAGAGATTTGAAGCACAGAAACTTCTTTTGATTTCAGAATCTTGTAACTGCTGATCAATTTTAATGTACCTTGTAGAGCTTGCTTAAGTTTGTACAAGAACTTCACCAACCAGCACACCAGATGTTCTTTCCCATCATTTGGAACCCTTCTAGTTGTACCATATAAACCTTTTCATCTGGATCCCCATACAAGAAAGTACTCTTCACATCTCTATCTGATACACTTCCAATCCAAATTGTGCTGCAATGGAGAGAACTAATTTAAAAGAGACCATTTTTACAGTAGGAGGAAAGGTCCTCACAGTGAATTCCTCCTTGTTGCAAACAGCCTTTGGGAACAAGACGGGCCTTGTTTTTATCCAAAGTACCACCTGCCTTGCATTTCACCTTCTAGGCCCATTTGCACTTAATGGGCTATTTATTTGGAGGCAACTCAGCCATTACCCAAGTACGATTCTTCATTAATGCATCATAGAATTAGGCCAATGAGAGAAAAATTCACATCCTCCTCAAAACCGATAAGTTGTTTTCCCAATCTTCTAAGATGTGCATTTGGTTGGGAAAGTTCAACTTCCTATAATGTGGTGTAATACCACTTAGGTCTCCTTGTTTTTGAGGTTTAGGTGTCAAAGTAGTAGCCCCCAAACCATCACCATGATCAATATCAGGCAATTGAAATTGATGCAGGTTTGAGATGAAAGAATATTATCATGTTTGTAGCCCCCAAAACTTAATGCTCTTAGTGTCATTAGATTAGGATCCAACAAAGAAACAACAATAGGACTAATATCAATGATTGAGAACTGATTTGAGTGGTTTGGATTAGTATGGTTCTAAAGCTGAGCACATGTTGAGCAGTGTTTTAGAATAATTGCTTGCTGCTTTCAGCAATGTATTGATTTCCAGAATGAATATACAGTGAGTTCATGAGTGGAGGAAAGTTATATGGGATTTCTTGGTGATGGTTCGACACATTGCCACAATGCTTGTGGAATTACAATATGTTCATCACTTGTTGTAGGGGATCCTTGTATTAACAAAGCATTGAAAGGGATGTGTTGTTGCTGAAGATTTATTAAGCTGCTGAAGTGACTTCAGTTGTTGCTGAAGATTGTCCATGTTTCCAAGGTGTTGTAGATAGCCATATGATGCTGTTGAAACACGCATGTTATTGCTGAAGTATGCTTGTCATTGCCAAAGTGCACAATTGGTGGGAAAATAGGCGTTTTAGTTGTTGACTTGCGAAAGGCCATGTATCTTGGTCTTTTAGCACATGTGGATTGTGCTAGGGTGGAGAAACACCAAATAGTGTGGGCTGTTGGTTATTTGCAGCCGTATAATTGATTTTAGGTCATGGTTGTAGATCTATGTTAGGTGGCAATCGATTGTTTATTGATATTCCTTGCTAGTGATTGTTGAATTCTCAAGGATGGAATCTTGGGTGTTATTCTTGGACGGTTGGATAGTTGCAAATGTGCAACTGTTCCTCTTCCATTGCAACTATTTGTCTTCCTTGGAATTGAGTAGCCAAAGAGGGGATCAAAGGGGAACTTTGAGATAGTCAAGGGGTTTGGTTGGCTTAGGAAGTGACTCTCATAGCAGATTCAAATAGGAAAAAATGTGTTGCAGAGTTCATGTGGTTGCAAGAGTAGAGAGGAGCTAGGGGATTGTGTTTATTATATTGTAATACTCCAAAACACCATTGTTATGGCATTGTTCTCCTTCTATTGATCAATTAATGATGGAATGTTAAAGGTGTACCCTTCCTAGAGTTTTTCATCCATCTTGGGGTTCTTGAGAGGAAACGTTATGTAATGTGATCTATATCTTGTATATTTGCCTAATTGTTTATTGTTTCCTTCTTATTTTTTGAATTGCATACTGTTGTAGGTGTTATAATTCTTTAAGGAAAGTTTGTTGAGAGTTGTCAGGAGGGTTATTCTGGAAATACATAGTTGTTGAGTCATTAGTGTTAGGAATCCAATGATTTATGGATCAATTAGGCATGTCATTAGATACTAAATGTTGGTTACTTAGAACTATCAATACCATCTAAAGAACTAGAAAAGAATGACCTAGTCTGCGTTTTTTGCACATCCCTACTAATTATGATTTTGTTCAAAGTAACATCGATAAGTCTGTAAGATTTTGATTGCTCACTATAACTAGCATCTCACGTGCTTCTTTTATTATTTAGAACCATGGTATAAGTAGTAGAACCAAAGATGCAAATATGTTCTACCTTTGGCTTTTCTCCAAACCATGTTCCTTAGGAGTCATTTGTTGCAAGGCTTTGTATGGATTTCCATATATGAAATATACTGTCCTATGAACTTCTTTGCCCTAGTATCCTAATGCCATAACCTTGCAATGCAACATGCAATGACTCATTTCCATAATTGTTTCATTCTTCCATTCCACAACCACATGTTGCAGTTTGTAAGGATCCAAGGATCGCCTCTCTATCACTTTCTTGTCACTGTAATGTTTTGAACCGTTTGGAAGTAAATCACTCCAATATTTGACCTTGTTGTACCCAAATAAAATTTTTGCTTCAATAAGGCATTTTGATTAAAATGGTCCAAATCCTGTAAAATTGTTGTCAAAAGTCAGTTTTATTTCAAATCAAGCATTGGCTTTTTGTGGGTTTAATGTCTAGAAGATACTGGGAAAATTTGAAAAATTTGAAAATTAGGTTTCTGGGCACCTATTCTTAGGAAAAACCCTAAAAATAGGATCTTGCCAGAATTGACTAAAAATAATTTTGATTGGCTTATTTCACTTAATGATCACATTGGTGAAGTCGAAATCAAGAAAAAGTCAGTTTAGCTCTGGTGGGTCTATTTCACTTTTTCAAGAGAAATGTTAGGACCTCCGAAGTCGTCAATGGTAGTTGGCCAGTACCAGGTGTCAAAATAAGCCTCAAACTCATCATAGAAGATTCTGTGGCGAAGGATGCTGAAAAAGATGCTTCGCGACGGAGGGGATTTTCAAATGGTGAAAATGGAAAAATATTTTAAGTCTGGAAACACTTCGCCTTGCTACGTGGGAGATGCTTGTGCAGTCAACGTACAAGTCAACTTTGCAGTGTCTGTACACGTAAAAATGGTGAAATGCAGTCATGCACTCGCGTCAGCGGCAGTAATGCTTCAACACAGTCAACTCAACAAGCGACACGGTGTTCGTGAAGCGTGAAAATGGTAAAAATCATCCCAAAATCACCAAGTCTGGAGCATATTGCGCCCCTGCAAGCCAGGGGCGCCCTTGAATTTGAAGGCCTAAATGTAGTGGTTGATGGTTGCAAATCTAGTCATCTTCTTCGAATTTTTTGTTGGCTTTCCAGTGAACCATTAAGCAAATCCATCAGATTTGCAAAACATCGACAAACGACGGCAGAAGCAGAAGATGTAGGAGGCAACGAACATCAAAGATGACAGTCAAATTATGGAAATTGTGCCCCTGTAGCCCAGGGGCGCCCAAGAATAAAGCCCATTAGATGGCAGTTTTTGCAGTAATCATTTTAGGATGATCTCTCCAGATTCAGTCCAGCTTCGCGATGAATTTGTTCTCCTGTCCATGAGACATATTGAACGACTGTTGCAATTGATTCAGCGAGCACATAAAACAGAGGATAAAATGAAAGATAAAATGTCAGATGTACCTTTGCAAGCCAGGGGCGCCTAGCTTTTTGGTCTATTAGATGAGGTTTCGACAACTGTCTTCTTCAAGAGATCTGCTTAGAATCCTTCTAGCTACGGATGAATCCAGCCGTCAACTCTCAGGACCGGTCAAACGCCCGTGGATGAAGATTTAGCGTAAAAACACCGGGGACGAAAGCGAGTAGAAATTTGACTAAGTGTTGGAAAAATGCAACCTTCTTGAGAAAGGTGCCCAAATTTCTAGGGCCTTAGATGCAGTCTTCTGGCTTCGTCACTCCCAAGAACATCTCTTCCAAGTTGTTCAATCTCTGCGATGAGATCATTAGCACGAGCATCAGAGCAATCCAACTCCCGGCAACAAAGGTCAAACTGGAGCATTCCGTTGAAAGTTACAAGTTGCAAAATGTATCTCATAAGGTCAATTGCGCCCCCGCAGGCCAGGGGCACTCTTGAATTTGAGTACTTTAAATCAACTTTCAAAACTTGCACATACAGTCATCCTTTGCGGAATTCTTTCAGCTTTGCGATGGATTCAACATCCAGTGGACGGGAATCGTCAGTCATTGGCAGTTGCAGATTGAAGCATGAAGGATCAAAATACAAAAATGGCTTAAGTCTGGTGAAAAATGCACCCTTTTGGAAAAAGGTGCCTTAGAATTCAAGGCACCAAATGGAGTTTTTAGCTTTCGCAGCTCCCAACAACATCTTTTCAGACTTGATCCGACTACATGATGAATCTGTTAGCTCAGCTTTAGGATCAACCAGGCATCCGAAATTCAACGTCAAACAAAGGCTTTGGTGACGTTTGCAAAAGATAAAAAGTTTGAAATTTCAGATAAGTTTCAAAGTCTGAGAATAATGGCACCTAAAGTCAAACTTTGACTTTTGAAACTAAAGTGCATAGGTCGCCCTATAATGGAGGGATTTTTTGAACTGAATTAAAATAATAATAAAACTTTAGTTTCACCATTTTTCTTGCATATGGCATATTTCCTCTTTGCATGTTGAGTGGCGCCTATTTCAAGGATTAGTCTCCATTTTTATTAATTGAATGAGGTCCAATGAGAATGCTGCGTCCAAAATTTAGGGTTTTGACATGCTTGTGACACCCTAACTCATTAAAATTCTTTAAATATGCACTTGGGCATCCATTTCCTTCATCACAGGTTGAAGGAAAACACATATTTTCTCGTGCAAGCAAGATTTGGAGGTGCCACAGGAAGAATTTTTCAGTGTTCTTCACAGTTATACTTCTAGATTGCTCAACGGGATAATTTTCCAGACTTCATTTTTCAGCATGTGCATGTCAGACTTCATTCAAGGATAGGCGTCATTTTTACCAAGGCAGAATATAATTTCTATCTTCTCCCCCTCACATTTCTTCTATCCTTGTCTTAGGTTTTCTCTCGCATGTCCAAGTAAACGACAGTTTTTCACGAATTTGGCCATCTGGGTTTGATCAATACAGCGTTCTCTACAAGACCCATGTGCTAGAATTTTTCAAGAAAAATTGTCTCGTAGCTTCGCTTTTTGAAGCTTTGCTTTTTCCTGAAGATTCCTTTGCATGGTAGTGAAAAAGTCAACATTTTGAAAAACGAAGAATTTGAGTTTGATCAGCACATTGGTAGCAACAAAACCCATATGTCAGAATTTTTCGTCAGAAAAAGCTTCTGAAGCCCTCGTTGTCCCTACTGCTTTTTTCCGAAAAGTCTTTGCATGCCAAGCGAAAAAGCATTTTTTTGAATTTTTGACGTTGTGGGTTTGCTTAGAATCATTTTCTCTACAAAACCCACGTCTCGAAATTTTTTGTAAAAATTGCTCCTCGACAGGGTATTTTTAGCCTCATCATAAGCTATTTTTAGCTCACCAGAAAAATTGTTAGAACATATCCATGTTTATAGTCATTAGGCTAGTTTTTCAGAATGTAGTTCGCTCGGACTAAATTCAAGACCAGATTGGTCTTAATTCATGATTTCATTAGAACGACTGACACAAATTTGCATCAAGTGGATCCGGAGGTTAACTTGAACGCTTTAGAGATAGACCAAACCACACTTCAGAATATTGAAGAATCCGGGTTGCTAGAAACAACTTCATTTCCCATAACAACACACTGTATAGAGTTTGTAATGGCTTGTGTAAAGCATTGCAATTCTACTACAAGAGAAATTCAGTCAATGGATGGGCGAATGATATGCAGTCTCAAGCCCAAAGACATCGAGAATTGCTTCGGTATTCCTTCAAATACAAATAATTTGGTCATTCCATGGTGGAGTGCAAGAAGGCGTTCAATGTTGAAAGGGAAAAATGTCATAAAAGAATGGCAAAGAGATGGCTCAAATAGAAAAGAAGTACTTTGCCAACGAATGTGAGTCGTGGGGAGTTCAAAGATGAATACGCAGTTATGATCACTCTTCTTAACTGTGTCACAGGTCAGCCAGATGTTGACAAGTTTCAGCCTTGGATGTATTACATCATGGCTCAACTTGTCAATTGTAAAGAACACTATGACTGGGCTTCTTTGATCAACGACGTCTCCACAAACAGATGACCAACTTTTTGGTTGCTCACGAATTTCACATGTGTTCGTACCTCATGTATTTGATAGCCTTCCAAGGCCAGTTTAGAGGGTTGAATACTGTGGGAATTCTAAGTGTACAAAAGGTTCATCAGTATTACTTGCAGCTTGAGTTCACACAGTCCAAGCGACACTTCAAGTGAGTGCAGGAAGCATTCTTAATGTACACCATGAGGAATCTTGATCGTGAGTTACATGTGCGTATTTCAGCAGAAGCCAAATCGGCTATGGTAGAATGGGCAGATTGGTTCATCCAGTTCCCTACTTTTACCTACATCCGCGTGTATGGATACTTAGGTCATCCTGTAACGACCTATTCCTTGCGTAAAGTAAAATTTTCCTTAATTTACATCCTACAAGTAAGTAAACATGTTAACATGATATTGCAATAAAATTTTTCCTTTTCTTTATTGATAAAACACGAACAAGTTGCCATATTAATTTACAATAAAGATTCCATTTCAATATAATAACTTCACAAGTACATGAAACAAGAATACATACCTTACTAACATAGCTCCAATGAGCTTTAGAACAAATAGTAGTAAGAAGGTCCAAAATTCTTTTCCTTTCAAATCTTGGTACAACGGCTGCTTGCTGAGGAGGAGAAACATCACTCGGGTGCTTTTCTGCCAACCACGTACTTATAATGCGGTCCCCCGCACATCCATTATTCAATAGATGGCCCTCCCTTCGTCGAAGAGATTGGTAGGGTATCCTTTAATGATTAGCAACTGAGCATAGTGTTGTGTCCTACACAACTAGAACCTTGCTATTTCACAATCTTGAACTAGTACAAGGATCACAATGAACTGACAGTGTAGTCTCAACTATCTCACACCTAAGTGGATGTCATACATTTCACTACTTTGGCCAAAGTATTCTCATTTAGTACTTCGAATGAAGATCATCTATCATAAACACTACTCAGGGCCGATTTGACTTAAGACTATCTTACACTATGCATAGGTTATATCCTTCAATGGGTATTCAGTCACTCTAGACTTCCTACATCAAACTATCTACTTAGAAATAAAACAGTCTACAAGTGTCTTGTAACCTAACTCCTAATTAAGAAATCTTTATCCTAGGAGTGTTTAGCTTGTTACAGTTAACCTAATAACTTAAGCTTAATACCATACTCGGTTCTGTCTTCATTTCGATCCTAGTAGATAATAAATACTTCCACGTATTCTCCATATACGAAGATCATACACAACATGCAATATTCATTCAAAATGCATATAAATCCTTCCCTTTTATCTTTTTCCCCTTTTTCCTTTTTATGCAAATAAGTAAACTATTCCCTGAAGTTCTTTCACATAAAACCGCTTTTCGCCCATTCCTTTTTTCATTGATTCCCTTACACAAATTTCCCTATTATGCATTGCTTGTAGATGTTCATCATAATAGTTCTATCCTATTAGAACTTATGGAAAACAATAAACACAAGATAAAAGAAACCAGCACTCAAATAAAAGTTACAAACTAAAGAGGGTTCATGCCTGATTTTAAGCTTCTCCTTCCAGAATTGTTCTTCCAGTCCCTCTTTGAAACAAGCTTCTAGAATTACAGAGACTTCACATTGAAAATGGCTTCTCAATGATAGTATCTCACTCTATAATGAACTTCCTAAGTCTCTTCTCTCAATTATGATTCCACCACTAATTTCTTACTCAAATATAACTCACAATGACTTCACTCTCAGCTTTAATTGGGATATTCACTGTTAATGGCAATTGCTAGTAAAACTCACTGTATTTTCTACTCAACAAAACAGAAAATACAAACAAAATAATGAAATGGATATGGGAGCTCAATGAGAATGCTAAACTCGGATTGCACCAGTGATGAAACACTGAATGGCAAGGCGTCTGTATATAGGGCCCGAAATGCAATGATTTCCACTTATGGAGGCATGTAGATTGACAACAAAATGCCCAGAAATATTCAAAGTGAAACCTGGCAGGTTTCTAAACCCTTAATCATCAAGAATGAGTGTGAATCGACCTCATTTGAGCCAGCAAATCAAGACTTAATCAACTCAGAAAGGAAAAAACGCCACTTACAGGAAAATACTAGTTATGGCGCCCAAGAAGAAATGATTCATCTTTTTAGTGAATTGGTCAAGATACATTTTGCAACACATCACACCCTTCAGGCTGCGTCGCCCTCTTTCTAGCTCTTGTTGAAATTTTCTTCCAGATTTTCCAGCGTTTCCTTCCAATGCCATTTCACGGGAAAAAAACTTCTTCAGAAATATTTTGCTTTCTTTTAAATATTTCCCTCAAATATTTCGATTTTACTATAGTTATGTTTTGAATGAAAAGGATCGATTCTCCCTTGTTGAGATTTATTATTTTCTCAATAGTTTCAAGAGATCAATTTATTTCTTTATAGTCCATTCTATAATATTTACTCCAAGTAAAAGATTTAAATCTTTTAATTTTTCACTTTAGAGTTTTAAAATATTTAAAACTTTAATAATTACTCTAAGTGAAATATAATCTATTTTCACTTTACAGATTTATAATATTAAAATATAATTCCTTTATATATTTTATTATATAAATATTATTAGTCCTAAATATATTAAATACCCGAGTATTTATTAATATATATATATATATATTTTTTAATATAACTATAACAATATTATATATAATTCATAATATATAATTTCATATATATATTTATATATTTAACAATTATATACAAATATCGTGAGCTAGTTAGCAACCCGATATATAAATATATATACATTTTTACGTAAAGTCATCAGGCAATAATAATATTATATTATTAATATCCACAAATAAATTAATAATAGGTAGCGTGTGTATATATCTACACATATATACTCGTATATACCTCAGTGTACATACTATGTACATGTCTATACACACCCACTTAACCTATTCACTTATGTCCATTCACGCTATCCTCACAATGATCATAATACTGTAAGTCTGATAAACAAACAATCATCACTCACAAGCACAAAGAAGTAAACTAGACTCTTAAAGCCTATGGATGACTTATCAAGACCAACTTATTTGACTTAGCTTACTCAGTCTAAGGAATGTGTGTGTGTATGCTCAAATGGTTCTCGTTACTGTTTACCTGACCAAGCTCCTCTCCTGAGTGATATTTCTCCTTTGCTTGGAGGAATGATCCTCATACTGCATCCACCGTCATAAACTCACAACAATCAAATGCTCACAACAATAATAGTATATATGATAAATCAACATGATTCATTAACCTCCTTATGCAGTATTTCTCCATGAATAACATCAACTGAGATAACATCAAATGAAACAACATCTAGTGAGATAACATCATATTGAAAACAAGGTACAAGCATCAATAATTCATCTCCAGATTCCACACTATATTCACATTTACCCTATCTATTAATGGTAAATAGTAACTTCATAATTTGGGATGTAACACATCTAGCCATGTTACCCTGTTATCCATCGGATAAGGTGGTTTTCATGGAATTTTTATGGCAGTTGTACGAGGTCCACTCCTATCTGCGCAACAAACGCAAGCCAGCTGCTGCGTTTCCATTATAGATGGGGATTTATAGGTGCAAGTCAGCAGTTGACGCCAAGGCTATGAGCTATGAGATGACGAGGCATAACCTTAAGTATCTCGTCAAAAGACGCTCATATGACCCTTGGGGTCACTTTTTAGCACGCCTTGGCGGTCGTTCTTCACACAAACCTTCTATGGAAGACTATTGGTTCAACTATGAGGACGACTTCGAGGTGCGAAGGCGTAGCTACAACAGGTTCACCCTTTCAGAGATTGCTGATTTCATGTCAGAGAATGTGGAAGGGTTATCCGATGATGATGGGGATGTCACACTTCCTCAATTCTTCAGAGATCAAGTTGACACACAGCCGCTTCCAGCCGTTAATTGCTACGCCAAAGAATGCACATCTATAAAGGAAAGAACAAGCAGGGTTGTTAGAAATAGCATACTTTACTTGGATAGCAAGAGGACAAGGAAGGCAGCCGTACCAAACACAAAGTCGCCACTGATGGTTACTTCACTACCTTCCATGTCGAAATCAAAACCCAGACAAAAGACATGGAGTAATCCTCCTAAAGGAAGCAGGATGTCAGGAAGTACAAAGGGAAAAGCACCAGTTGCTAATTTGGACCAGCAATAACATCATATGGAGATAGCCACAGATACAACTGAGAACATGCCAGAAACAGAGGTAGAACCTCCCATGTCGTAACCAACACCACAATAGTCCCAGGTTCACATCAACTTGGAGCCAGACTCGCCACCACGTAGCAATGCTTCAATGCATTCTCACTCATCGGGAGTTCCTAGGACTAGCACCGATCCTTCTAGCGAGATTAGTCGAGACTCGTCTTGGCTTGAGAATCTTCTGGGTAGGAAGAGGAGTAGCTATCCTATCAACTGGACTTTGCGGATTTTGATCATGTCTATCAAAACACACCAGATAAAAAGTGTAAGAAGTAGGTTCATGTGGAAAGGAATGCTGACAAAGAGATTGTAGTTGAGATCACTGCACTACTTGAATGAGGTAGAAGTTGATGACTTCACCTTGGTAAAAGCACACGCCAAGCAGAGGTGGATTTCCTCGAAGTTGCAACGAAAAGTATAAAGGAGAGAGTGATAAAGGATGGTGAAGATAAAGCAACCCTCAAGGTTGAAAACCAACAGCTTTGCTAGTATATCTCAACCTTATGCACAACACTGAAAATGTCACCGTCTTGCTCCCGCAGATGTTAGAGTTACCAGTAGAACAAAATCACCTAAGTTAGTTGGTTATATATGGGAAGCGCCTAAAAGATTGGGAAGAAGAGTTCGTCACTAGGGGCTGCTTCATACTTTCAGAATTGTACCAGTTGAGGTACAATGCCCACAAACTCCGCCTATAGATTCAGGATGCGGAGCAAGACTTAGCGGTAGACAAATTGCGGAATGAGATCATGATCTCTCACCTGAGGACGGCATATGACTCGGTCACTACGGAGGAGGATAAGGAAGCAATTTTTACTTGGAGAGAACAATTAATCTTCACAGTAAAAGTACATGAAACAATTTCTGCAGAATTGACCGAGAGCAGAGAAAAGGTGGCAAGTGCTATCAAGTTCGTAAGAACTTTTGTATCACAAGTCCCTTGCCAGTATTAGCGTGAGGATGGTGAATACATCGAGCTCGCCAACGTACAGTCAGAGTTTCAGAGACTCATTCACAGTATTTTCAATGGTGATTCAGTTGGTTGTAAGTTGGATCAACTTGCAGTCATGTCAGCATTATTTGATGAGGTGGCCAAGAGTGGAAGAGAACTATAGAATCAGATCACAAACGGTGAGGAGATGCTGCGAAGACACCGAGTACGTAAAAGAAGTATCAGTGCTCTAGATGGTGATGCAGTCAACAATCTCGTGGAGGGGTTAATTGCTCGAGATCACGGCTAGTGAACTACTAAGTCAAGGCGTCCCACCTTTTCAGGATAGACATTAGACGCAGTAGTTAACTTGATGCTTCTTTCCAAGTTAACTCGCTGTCCCACATATCATTGCATGTCTATTTTGGAGTCACCTATGTACATATGGAGTTCTCATTTAGTTAGATTTCAGTGTAACTGATGTTGTTATCAATTAACTCTCATATCAATAAGGACTTGCGTGTTGCAAGGTCCAATTAGTTTAATTTAGAATCAGTTAACTAAGGTAGTTTTTTTAGTTAATTATTAAGTTGCATACATTTAGGTTTAAGAATAAATCTTGCATGCTTGCAAGGTTGATGTTAACTCAAGGAGATTTTAGGGTTCCCTCTCCTTTGAGGTTCTATAAATAAGAGCACCCACTGGAACTTTTGCTGTGATAACAAATTGTTGTGCCCACTTTGTCGTGCAATATTGCTATTCTGTATTGGTTCACTTTGTTTAATATAAAGCTGGTTTGATCGTTCATTGTGTGTGTGTCTCATAATGCAAATTTACTGTCCTAGATTTATTTGTTTTAATAATCTTTCTTTCATATCTACATCTCGGATAGGTATCCTACCTCCTTGGGAATTTAGAAATAGAGATTATCGTTTGATGTTGTTTTTAATAATCTTTCCTTCATATCTACACCTCGGATAGGTATCCTACCTCCTTGGGAATTTAGAAATAAAGATTGTCGTTTAATGTTTGTTTCCAATAATCTACTTTTAGCCTACACCTTGGCTAGGTATGCTACCTCCTTGGGAATCCTGAGAACTAGCTTGTTGTTTCATGTTTCCAATAACCTTTATTTCAGCCTACACCTCGAATAGAGTGTTCCACCTCCTTAGGAATTCTGAGATAGAGTTTATCGTCAACCATTCCCACTTGCTCCTAATTCCTCTTGCTCTGTTTTTCTAGAGGAGATAGGATAGTTTTAGTGTTAGCCTAGTTGTAGTTAAGACTTGCGGAAACCAGAGAAAACCTTAGCTGCAATGTTCTTGGTTTTATAGCCTTGTGCCTCTACCAGCTGAGTCAAAAAGATAGGAATTTAGAATACTTTACTTTTTACGCATATCTACACCTCGGATAGGTATCCTACCTCCTTGGGAATTTAGAAATAAAGATTGTCGTTTAATGTTTGTTTCCAATAATCTACTTTTAGCCTACACCTTGGCTAGGTATGCTACCTCCTTGGGAATCCTGAGAACTAGCTTGTTGTTTCATGTTTCCAATAACCTTTATTTCAGCCTACACCTCGAATAGAGTGTTCCACCTCCTTAGGAATTCTGAGATAGAGTTTATCGTCAACCATTCCCACTTGCTCCTAATTCCTCTTGCTCTGTTTTTCTAGAGGAGATAGGATAGTTTTAGTGTTAGCCTAGTTGTAGTTAAGACTTGCGGAAACCAGAGAAAACCTTAGCTGCAATGTTCTTGGTTTTATAGCCTTGTGCCTCTACCAGCTGAGTCAAAAAGATAGGAATTTAGAATACTTTACTTTTTACGCATATCAGCAAAAGAGGGAGCTTCCCCTCCTAATTTGAAGAGCAGTTAAGTTTGTGCATAACTGTCCGTTGCCAATACGCACTCTAGAGGTGCGAATTGTAACACCAACAAACCTATAAGTTTTAATGTGCCTACTAGTCCCATTTCTACCAATGCTTTGAAATTGACAAAGTTACTAAAACATTCAGACTTGAGAACATAAACCCACATTCTCAGAGAATAATCATCAACCAAAAGAAGAAAATACCTTGCTCCTGATGTTCGTAGTGATTTCTAGGATGGTTCACACAAATCAACATGAATGAGATCAAGAAACCCTTTGTGATGCAATCATGACTAGGGGGTCTTACTAGATTGCCTAGTCATACAGCCAAAACACACATACCTTCACAAAACTCAATACATTTTATTCATGTGCAAGAATACACCCTATTACAATGCCTTCATTGGCTTTGGCTTTTAGGCCTTACAACTTTCATGAACTGAACTAGAAGGTTTTCTAAATCCTCATGCTGAAATCCGCGGGTTGAAATCTTTTTCTTCCAAGCTTCAAGACTCTCTGAAAACTCTAAGGCCTCCAAAATGATCAAAAATCACCTTAAATACATGAAATGCACGACCAACCCACGTCCAAGCATGATAAGACATGTGGCAGACAATCATTGGTCCTTAGGATCTGTGTGCAGGTCATTACAACCGTTTCAAGGACATTTTTTCGCCTTTCAGATAGTTGCAAAAATCCAAGGGGGTTCTTCCATACATTCATGCGAAGAAATCACGACCATAGGGACGTTGTGGAAATGCATGTCATCAAACATGTCCTTATGGCAAGAAAAGTTTCGCCTTAGGTCTTCAAATTGACATGATGAGAAGTTGCAGAGATGCGAGGGGTCTTTGGACATTGTGAGGTTTTGAACGGTATGTGGATAATATCCACATGGCAGTGAAAGTTTTGCATCAATAGGTTCTGTGTGAAATTGCAGACCGTTGGGATGGATCTAGTAGCAAGGAGAAGTTTCACCTAAGGTGACCTTGTGGGAAAACGAGGGTCATTAGGATGTGTGAGAATTTGAGGGTCATTGGGATATGTGGGAATCCAAGGGTCATCGAGATGTGTAGGAATTTGAGGGTCATTGGAATGTGCGAGAATTTGAGTGTCATTAGGATGTGTGGGAATCCGAGGGTCATCAGGATGTGTGGGAATCCAAGGGTCATCAAGATGTGTGGGAATTTGAGGGTCATCGGGATGTGCGGGAATTCGAGGGTCATTGAGATGTGCAAGAATCTGAGGGTCATCAGGATGTGTGGGTTCACTTGAGAAGTTTTGCAATCCATATATATGCAAAAGTTCCACAATGTCTTAGAAGATAAGTCTAGCGAGGATTCAACGCCCAAATGGACCTACGAGGATTTGGAGGGGATCTGGATCCGGATAAGACAAAAAGTTGCGTAAAGTCTAGATGCAGGCTAAAACTCCACAACTTCATAACTTGTTCCATTTTTATAAGATCTTCCCCACACTTGCAATGTGGATACCCTTTTGGCTCTTCTTCAAGGCAAAGTTATCAATTGGTCGTGAACACACGAAAATTCTTCAGAATTGATCATCTACTCCTGCAAGCAAAAACAACAAGGAAGAAAACCAACACAACAAGGAAATGTTCTTTTTGGTGATACAGGATTACTTGTGAACTTGGATGCTCTTGCATCAAACACGTTGGGTAAGAAGTTTGTGAGCATAACTCACAAATGGAGTTGAGTAGTAGAACTATCTTTCCAAGTTGTAGACAACTTGCAACATACTCCAATGTTGTGATAGGTACCTTTAAATTTTTATTTTCTCCTCCTCTTCTAGCATTTGGTTGGAACAACTCTTCTCTTGCCTTGCCAAGTCTGTTTGTCACTCTTCTTTCCTCTTGTGGACCTATGTCCACCATAAATTGACCACCTCCTCCAGATGCTTCTCCATTCAATACTCTTCACCTTCCCACCTTTCTTAACTCGTCTTCTTCTTCTTGTGGGATTTAATCCACTATGCTCTAGTCACTTCCACCAAAAATCTTCTTCTCTTTCTATTTCATCTATATCATCCTCTGCAGCATCTGAATATAAATCTGTATTAACAAGGTCATGGAAATTAAATAATTTCATCTTCTCCTTTGCACTCACCTCTCCTTCTTCACACTCTGCTACACTATCCTCGCTAGCTTATCTACTTAAAAATTGGCTTTAATATTAACAATATGAAAAGGATTAACTATTACCTCTGCTTTCACTTTGTCGTTCTTTGCTGCTGCAACATCTCCACTTTTCTCATCCTCTGCTGCAACCTCTTCTTCCTTAATCTCAACTGCATTCTCCTCTTTTTCATCTCCCATCTGTCTTGTGCTTTGCTCCTCCTTGTTCTCCATCATCTTCATGCTATTCTCTGCTACACTTCTCCACTCCTCATTAACAAATCTCTTCATCCCTTCTATAGGTAAGTCAGCAACAACATCATCTTTACAAAATTCAGAAAAATAATGCATTACCTTTGCAATCTCTTTCTTCTCTTCTGCTGCTGCTGCTCCTGTAACTCCCTCTTTTGCACATACAATTTTCTTATCCTCTACTTTATGCCTTCAAAAAGACATATCTCAGCTACTTTCCCATCCTTTTCATCATTTTCTTCTATATCCTCTGGCATGAGGATCTCTCCTTCAGTGCCATCTACATGATAATCTGCTACCCAAAAGGACATATCTCAGCTACTTTCCCATCCTTTTCATCATTTTCTTCTATATCCTCTGGCATGAGGATCTCTCCTTCAGTGCCATCTACATGATAATCTGCTACCTCTTCCTTTCTATCTGTACAATTATGGGATTCATCTTCTCCCATCTGCCTCTGCTCTATCACCTCCTCAGACTCATCTAGCACTTCTCCTTCAAACAACCTTTCTATTCTTCTCATCTCCTCTATCAGCAGGAGATCATTTTCACTCATCAAATTTCTTATCAAATATAGGACTCTCAAGGTGCATTTTCTGAACTCCTTTATCTTCTATTTCTTTTTCGTTTCCTGCAAACAAAACGTCATTTGATGAAATAAAGTATTCATCCCCATCATTCCTCTTTTCTTCCTCGTCTACCTCAACCTGTGATATACTATCACATTCTTTACACCCTCTATCTTCACATTCTTCAGAAATAATTACTCTATGGTCCATAGTGACCATTCTCTCTACCTTTTTCTCTTCGTTTTCTCTCTTTCTTCTTTTCTTCTCTCGTCTTCTTTTATTGACAACTGTGTGGATTGCTCCCACATATTTCTCTTCCAATGCCCCTTCTATCTAAGGGCTGTAACATTTCTTTTCTTCACCTCTTCTTGCATTATCTTCTTTCAAGAGGATCTTCTTCTTTTTGAATCTCTTTATTTCATGAGAGATACCCAGTTCTTCGCCCTCTTCTAGATAGCATTCTATCCTCTCTTCATCACACTTTTCATTTGTCACCATACCACCACTGTCACATAATTTCTTTTCAAATTTTCTCTTATCTATTTTAACTTCTTCGTACTAATTAATTTCAAATGCATCTAATCTTTAGCCTGTATCATTTTTAATTCTTCAATAATAAATTTTTTTTGTGCCTCTTTTCTCGTTGTTCTTCTAAAAGTAGGATTCTTATTGGCCTCTTCATGACCCTTCTTGTCCTCCTTCTTGAAGACATCTTTCTTTGCTTCTACAATTTATCCAAAGACTCACATGTCCATCTGCAATCAATAGTTTCACTTGACACAATCCTTTCCACTTCTAGGGTATCAACCCTCTGCAGTTATAGGACTCTCCTTGCAACAAATCTCTCCAGTCTCTAGGGTATTAACCCTCTGCAGTTATAGAATTCTCTCTGCAACAAATCTCTCCAATCTCTAGGGTATTAACCCTCTGCAATTACAGAATTCTCTTTGCAACAAATCTCTTACAATATTTCAATAAAACTTTCTTAAAACAAACATACTTTTCAGCATCTTGTGCCTCCTTTTCTATCCTCTGCAGTTACAAAATCTCCTCTTCTCCAACAAATCTTCTAGGGTTTTCTTGAGACAACTTCTATGCCTAACCTCTTCCAGTGAGCCTTTCTGCTACCTACTACTTTCTTCTGAAATATCCCAGCCTGGATTTGTATGCAATTTTTTTTAATTTCGTGGCTCCAAGTAAAGAGACATTTTGTCAAACACGCTTGTTCTACTGCTATTCTGAGTTTGAGTCTTTAGTTTGTTTTCAATGAAAGGAAGTTTTGAGCAGATATGAATTTCACATAATCTACACTCTCCAGGTATATGACAATATATAAATAGAGCATAACAATATGGGAAGTTGTTTCATTTAAATATCACAATAACCAACATCACACTTCTACAAGTTCAGACTAAAATTTCAGAACAAATTGCATAGGAAATACAACCGAAAATGGTTAATCTAAAGAACTTCAATATTACAGCACCAAATTTGACTTGGAGTCCGAACTGGAAGTTGGTATTTGCCAAAATGTAGTTTCCTTCAATTTCCTTACTGCTGCACAGCTTCCACAAGAAGTAGGCGGCTACAGAAATAATGGTTGATCCTTAAAAGGTCGTGACCCCATTCCACCTTTGCCCACAGCTTAACTAAACACGACAGCACCAAAGATACGCCAAGCTCAAATATTGAATTAATTAAGCCTTCTTCAATCATACGAAAGCCAATTAAGGATAAGCGGCTTCCACAAATTGGTCATGATTCCTCTTAAATAAGGTGTTTGACTATAAGGTGGCGGCAGTATTAAGAAATGGCTCGACTTCCTCCTAAGGTGGTACGGCGATTGGAAGAATGAGGTTAACATTCATCTTGAAAATCGCCCTCCCTTGTCTGTAGCTACCACGTCACTCTGGCTAACTCCCAATTGTGTACAACGCCCTTAATAAGTCTGTTGCAATTAAAATTAAGGAGTACGACTTTGTCAAAAAGGTCCTGAAATTTATGGTTAATTCTTGTCCACAAAAAATTACCTTATTTAATAATTTGCTACTCCCAATTGGTATGGCCTTTAAATAAGCTTTTGATTTAAATTCAAAATGTAAACATTAGCTCCCTTCATACCCGTACAATTTGGTACAGCTTCTCATGATTAAAACAATCTGCCTTCAAAAATCTGGAATTATACAGTTTGTAGAATTTATTATTATTTCCAAACAAGTAACCTTGGCACTTCTGGAATAATCTTTACAATAAATATAACTTTGAATTTTTTTGTCACATTAAGTACCTGCACAGTCCCTACATAGAACTATCAGCCATCACCTAGGAAACATCTTTCAGTTTCGGAGGTGATATTCTCCATGAAGGTGTGCGTCTTCATGAAGTTCTGGAAATTTTCCAGCAATACATTCTTCTCCAATATTCTCTTGCATAAACCAAAAAGAATTCCCAAAAGACTTTTTATTTCCTCCTTTGTAACTCCTCAGCCCCTTTCTTGAATCCTCCATAATCTTTTAATTTAATTCTTTTTTAAAAAATTAATCCTTATTTCACCCAAAAGTAACTTTATTTAATTTAATTAACTTTAGCCACTTTTGCACAACTTAAAATTAATTATTTAATTAATAAATATTTCCCACACAGCCAACCAAAAATGCGGAAAATACAGAACTCGATTAGGAGTGATATATGAAGGTGCCAGAATGCAAAAGCTCATCGAAAACATCAAACGCCTCTTCTAGCAATTACCAAGAAACCCAAAACTAATTATGATGCTGATGTAACCAAAAACGGGGACATTACATCTTTTTGCAATTTTTTGTTTCCTCAATGAGCCTTTACTCTGGCTTCTAAACTCTTCTCCATGCAACAAATTCCTCCACAATCTCAACTTCTATGATGTACACACACCCACTTATAAGTATAACACATAAAATATAGAGCTCACACCCCCTGTAGTTACATGTTTCTCTCACACTTGCAACAAAACCTTTACTCACACACCTACCCTCTAACCAACAAAATTTTTGGAAGATGCACCTCTTAACACTTCCCCTATGCACTTCCTCTCAGTGGAGAACTTTGTACACCTACCTAGCTTCAACCTCAGCTGGAGGATTGCTCACAATCTCACTCTTCTCTGCAACAAACTCTCTCTCACACACCCTATTCTCTACGTAACAGGAACCTTGGAAGATGCACCTCTTATGCTTCCTCTACCCTCTTCCATCGTGGAGGACACCCTAGCACCTTCTACCCAACTTTAATCCCTATTGAAGGATAATGAACAACCTGCTTTGATACCATCTGATGCAGTCATGACTAGGGGGACTTACCAGATTGCCCAGTCATGCAGCCAAAACACACATATCTTCACAAAACTCAATTCGTTTTAGTCATGTGCAAGAATACACTCTATTACAATGCCTTCATTGGCTTTGGCTCTCAGGCCTTACAAATTTCATGAATTGAACCATAAGGTTTTCCAAACCCTCATGTTGAAACCCTCAGGTTGAAGTCTTTTACTTTCAAGCTTCAAGACTCTCCCAAAACTCTAACACCTCCAAAATGATAAAAACAATCACCTTATATACATGAAATGCATGACCAACCCATGTCCAAGCATGATGGGACACATGGCAGACAATCCTTGGTCCTTAGGATCCACATGTAGGCTATTACAACTGTTTCCAAGACATTTTGTCACCTTTCAAATAGTTGTGGAAATCCGAGGGAGTTTTTCCCTACATCCATGCAGAGAATTTGCATCCATTAGGACGTTGTGAAAATGTGTAGGTCATTAGGACATGTCCTTATGGCTAGAAAAGCTTTGCCTTAAGTCTTCAAATCGACACAAGGAGAAATTGCAGAGATGTGAGGGGTCTTTGGACGTTGTGGGGTTTTGAACAATATGTGGATAATAACCACATGGCAGTGAAAGTTTTGCAACAATAGGTTCTATGGGAAATCGTGGACCATCGGGATGTATCAGACAATAAGGAGAAGTTCTACTTAAGGTGACCTTGTGGGAAAACAAGGGTCGTCAAGATGTGTAGGAATTCGAGGGTCATTGGGATGTGCGGGAATCTAAGGATCGTCAAGATGTGCGGGTTCACTTGAGAAGTTCTGCAATCAAGATACTTGCCAAAGTTTTGCAATGTCTTAGAAGAAAAGTCTAGTGGGGATTCAATGCTCAAATGAACCTGCGGAAATTTGGAGAAGACCAGAAGTTCCACAAAGTCCGGATGCAAGCTAAAACTCCACAACTTCATAACTTGCTCCATTTTTATCAGATCTTCCCCAAACTTGAAATGTGAATACCCTTTTGGCTCTTCTTCAAGGCAAAGTCATCAATTGGTCTTGAACACACGAAAAATCTTCAGAATTTGATCATCTACTCCTTCAAGTAGAAACAATAAGGAAGAAAACCAACATATCAAGGAAATGTTCTTTTTGGTGAGACAAGATTGCTTGTGGACCTGGATGCTCCTACGTCACTTTGGCTTGCCATGCTCTTTTAGTTAGAAATAGTTGTCTCTTCCATTTTCCAGCCAAGCACCTTGCACAAATATCATGTTTTTCATGCATGGAAGGCTCGTGAATCATATTAGTTTAATTGAGCATAGAGAGATATTGAAAGTTTAAATGATTGTATATTTTCTGCTAAAGAATGCTAGTGTTGTCCTCCATTGCAAGAGGATGCAAGCAATGGAGGACACAAATTTGCGATGGCAAGATCAATGAGTTTATATGGATCTCTTCTCCTCATATCAAGGGCAACCACCCTATTCTATTTCACTTCAATGACATAAACCAAGAATTTGTTGCCAATGAATTTAAGAATGATGTTTGGGTTTGAGTGAGTTGGCTAATAAATATCAAGTTTTTATTCATCTCTGGAACATGCATAGCATAGTGTAACACATACTTAATAGTATCATTGAGAACAACACTAACATCACCTCTTCCTTTTACTATGTGAGACCATCAATTTCCTAAGATACTGATTTAGAATTACTATTGGTTGTAATAAAATTTACATATCAGTTCTTGTGACAAATGAAATGCCATGATGCACTTGGATCAAAATACCTGCACCTAGTGGCTTTTTTGCCATCTTGGGAGACAACAAAAAGATATTCTTCTCCTAAATCTTGTCCCTCTTGCCATGTTTGCCTGAGTTTTTGACTTCTTATTAGCCAAATTATATTGTGTTGGTATCCCTACAAAACTTTGCTTTAAGTCAAGTTTGTAGTTAGTGGTTGTGTCATTCTGGTCATGTTAATCAATGCCAGTCAAGTTCCTTTTGTCAAATTACAGGGTTTCCAGGGCTAGGTCTAGTTTGTCGTCTATATGATTTGTAGATTGTTCATGGATGAACAATGATGGCTGAAATTGATCAAATTCTTGATAGTTGGATTGTACTATAGTACAAAATGGAAAACGTAGGGATGAACTCTTGAACCAGCATGGTAAAGGAATTCTCCAGCACAAAAGTCTCATGGTAATATTAGCAAATGAGTAGTGAAGGAAATATAGTAAATTGTTAAAGTTAGGTGCACTTGCAGCATGTTTAAGTCATTGGCAAATCCATGCCAAAGGAGTAGCTAAGTGATTGCAAAGGCATGCCAAAACATTTAAGTTGAGTTATCACTTAAGTGGCACAAACCTTCTGTAAAAGCCACTCAACCCCAAAAATCCCTTCAAATGTGACACGTTCTTTGGAGGTGGCCAATCTAGGATGGCTTTTATCTTCTTTGGATCAACTTTGACACCCTTAGAGCTGATAATGTGACCAAGATAAAGCAACTCCGTCATCCCAAACTCACATTTTGATTCTTTTGCAAACAAACATTCTGCCAAAATAATGCTACTTCCTCCGGGAAGCGCTTTGGTGTGCTTCCTTCCTGGAAGACTAAGCTTGTAAAATGGAACGTCATTAAAGAAATTTGAGCTACTAAACTTCAACTGCTGCCCAAATATTTCTGGTTCACATGCAAGACTTGTTATGGAGCATTTGGTCAACCTAATGGGTACAATAAGAAATTTGGGGGAAATGCCCAAAAATGATATTCAGGGCGTCGTCTCTACTATCCCATTTCCCTTTATCCATTCCGATGATAACCTCGATTTGAGGATCACCCTTGAAAAGGCTACTTGCCCGCCGGATTTCCATCAATAAGCCTCTGCCCATCATGGTGGATAGGACACCGTTCCAATTTATTCTGATTCTCAATCCATCTTTAGTCCGCTACGCAAGATTATAAATATCTTTCTTTTGACCATGCATTCACCCAGTTCTTAAGCCACAATGTGGCCCATATCCAAGATTTCTTTGATAGCCTTCTCAATCTCATCCTTCTACTTCTTTGAATAGCAGTATGGGGTTGTGATAACCGGTTTTACTCCTCCTTCAAGCTCTATCACATGCTCACAACCTCTTTCAGGAGGTCTCCCAGGAGGTATACTCCCAAAGACTTTGCTCTTCTTAGTAATCAAAGCTTGAATATCTAGATGATAGTGCCTTTTATCCTCCATTAGATCAGCTGGTAAAATCAAGCATTCTGCTGCCCACCCAACTTGATCATGGCGGATCAGCCTTTCCATTCTCTTGAAAGATACTATTCGAAGGCCTCCATTTGACATCCCTTTCAACACTACCTTCTTACCATCAGATTGAAACTTCAACTCCATTGTTTGCAAGTTCAATGAGATCTCTCAAGAGATTAAGAGCCATCATATACCTTACCGTACATCGGTATCAATAAATGCTACCAAATATAAAATCACCTTTACTTATACCCCTGGAATCGCATGGAGTTAAATCTCCTAAAGTAGAGACGCTGTAGCTTATCGGTTACCATCACTCAAAGCCTTTCAAACTTCTTTTCTCTCTGCTTTTCAAACCTTGCCATCAACCATTCATGTAGTTGTTAGTTGCCCAAGATTACCATGTAAATAATTCGCCGCGGGAACCACCATCTATGAAATCAAAAGACGGTCTTTGAAAGCTTGAGAGCTGTGCCAGTGCTACCCTCCGGTATAATGATTCTTGGTCCTTCAGCTTTTCTCCTTCACTTACTGCTGATTCATATCATTTTGATTTCACATCTATTCTGACCTGAATCAGAATATGTCATGTAGATGTAAGCTTCTGCCCTTTCCATAGCATTTATGACCTTTTTTGACCGCGTCACTACATGTAGCAGTAAACCCATCTTTTTTCTAAATGCTCACTTCGAGCTCTTCTGTGACATTTTCTCGTGGGAAACCCTTAGTTGATTTACGAATGCTTCATCCTTCTGTGGATTAAAGATTGATCGAAATTCTGGCTTTTGTGCAGCCGTCCATGCTCCCGGATTTCGACGTTTCTGTCAGAGTTGGTGGAGCAAAGGCTTTGACCCAACCTTTCAATGGTTCCATCAATCCTTCAGTATACAACACTACAAGCCTCCTTTCAGTAATGTTGGGCACCATTATTGACAACCTTTGGAAATCAGCAACATATGCCTCAAGTGAACCATGTTGCTTCAGCTGAGCCAATTCCCAGAATCTTACTTCTAGATCCTTGGTATCGAATCTTTCAATCAACCTGTTTGTGAACTCTTCATAGGTTTGAATAAGGTTATGGCCAAGAGTGACCAAACTGTGGTACCACCATTCGTGAGTAGCTCCATCCAAATGTAGGGTGGCGAATTTGATGGCATCCTCTTTAGGCATCGGTCTAAGAGAAAGATAGTTGTCAAATTTTTGCACCCACAACCTTGCCGTACACTTATCACTCCCATCAAAATGGGCCAAGGTCACCTTTCCAAGAGCTTGATGATAATCTGTTCTAGGACTCATAGGAGCACGATATTCAGCGCTTCCGCCACTCCTATTTCTTTGGTTCATGAACTGATCAAAGGTCCATTGGTCTTTGATCTCAGCAGGTAATGAGGCACATTCCATGTAGGCTTGTCTTGCATCATCTGTCAAAGGTACTCCGGTCTCTGTTGGTGGTTCCTCCCTTTGAGTAAAGGTAGGAAAAAGAGGTCTAGAGGTTGATCCTCTAGTGGATGCAACATGTTGGCCAATAGTTCTATCTCTTCCATTGGTTTTGAACCACTATTCTCTCCAACATGATTTTGTTGAGGTTGGGGCTGATTTTGAGTCGCTTGCTAATCTAGTTTTGCTAACAAGCGTGACATCATATGCAACATATTATCAAACTTCCTTTCAAGTCTAGCTTCTCTTTCCTCCATTGAAAGTCTCACACTTTTTGACATGGTCTCTACTGCTTTACCAGTGTCTCTCAAAGCCTTCGAAAATGTCTCTGCCTCTAGAACTGGTGGATTCTGATACTGAGTTCTTGCCTGACCTTTGGTGTAGTATCTAACTTCTCTGTCACTCATCTAACAACTAAACTTTGTTTTTTCATAGGATGGCAGGATCTTGGGCTCTGATACCATTGAAATATCCCCCTTAGTTTTTTTTTGAAATTTCACCAAACAACAATGTACCCGTTAAGGTTAACCCAAAAATCATAATCAACTGAAAGGGAACCCTCCACCCTTTGATCACCAAGATCCCAGTATGGGCGAGATGAGAGTATACAGTACAAGGGGATCGCTAGCAAATAACTGAAACTGAAAGTACAATACTGCAAGTGGATAGCCGACCATTCTGAAAGTAAAGTGTTGGAAATATAATGTAGGCAGTGAACCGACCATGAATTCCGCTCTACCACTTATTCAGTGGGGGGAATTTATTACAATTATTCAAAACTGAAATACTCAACCACTTATTTAGTGGGAGTAAGCAAAACTGAAATGTAAAATACTAAACCATTTATTCAGCGGGAGTAGAAATTACAAAATGAAATATGCTGGAAATTAAAGGCTGATTCAGTACTACTAAAACCAGCAATTACAATGTGCTTCTTACAATGATTTATCAATGAAATATGCTCTAACTTCAATACAATGATTACACAATATCTCCAATTACAAATGTGAATAGGAACACCCAGGAAATATAGCTTGAAATGGTAATAACTAGGTTTGATATGAAAAACCAACAATATGTATACTCAGACCAGCAAGCAA
>VDFB02306984.1:0-14096 GCA_007258455.2 Sequoia sempervirens | reverse complement strand
AAAGGCCAACACAAATTCCAAGACAAGCATGGACAGGGGGCGGCCTCAAGAAGAAGTCGACCTTGTCTAGAAATTCAGATACTTGCTCATAAAATTTGCAAATTTGCAATTAGGGGCGCCCAAAGCATAGTAACCAATGGAGCAAATACCCAAAAGCAAAATAAAATCACACAATGATCTATGATTGAAAATCTCCTTCAACCATACATGAACCAGCAACCTGAAAATCAGAAATAACTTCAAAAACTAATATCAATGATGCTCAATCTGCAATCTTTGGATGAGAAGCAGTCTCAATTCAGCTAGGTGTTATCTTTCAAACACGAAACTGAATCCTTGCTAGGAGGTATGCATTCCTTGAAGCCATAAGCCTAAAACCAATTCGGTAGCAATTCGATATGATACACAATGGATACCAAAAGAATGAGCAATGGCCTGCTTAAATAGAGCTTTGAGGTGACTCTTCAAATTCCATCATTTCCCTCCAAAAGGGACGCTCAAGCCTCTTATGAAATAATTTAATTTTTAAAACTCTTAATTCACCCTCATCCCTAGGCGTCCAAGTCTCAAGGGGACATAATTAACATTTGAAATATCAAAATCCTTCTCAATGAGGCGTCCACCCTTACGAGCCACATTTTAAAACAACTTTAAGTCATAACGCTAGGCCAAGGGGGCCAATATGAAAATAGAACATTAATGACTTCAAATAATTCATTTCTCCAAAATGCACCTCAAAAAGCCAAAACCAGGTATACTCACTATCTTGCCAGAGATAGAAGAGCACACTGAACTGTTGCCAACCCGAGCACTGCGAGAAATAGAACTTACTAAAAATAGTAAATTCAGAAAAGTTGCCCATTGCATTTGCATGTCATATCATTGCAAAGCTCTCTGAAAACCCAGAAAAAATATGAAAACACCAAAAACCTCCAAACAACTGGAAACCCTAATTTTACCTCCAACAAGCCTACGGGCCTTCGGAATAGGCTAATGGCCACTGCAGTGCTTATTGTTGAGAAGGGGACATTACACCTTGTCCCCATAACTTGGGGTGGAACATATTTTTCACCTTATCCTTCATACTCATTGGCAAGTCTTAAGTATAGATCCTTATTGATTAGATCGCCAATCTCTAATTTGCATACTTGAAGAGCAATAATGTGACTCTCTTCTATATTGTTTCCTTGCAAACTATCTATCTCTTGCCACTCTATATGCTTAAAATTCTTTAGAATTTCTTTGCTAGATTTCCCATATAATTTTAGACATTATTATATGGAGACATGGGGGATATGGGCACTCATATGGGGGTGAGGACTCCAATCAAATTAGAGGACACAAGGAAAGAGCACGGATATGACTATAATATATATATAAATGAAGCCACCAGAAACTATGGTTACAGAGACATGGATGTGATCCATGTTCCTATAATGGATTTTCCTTTAATTTTTATTTTGGCCTATGGAAACAAATTATAACCCCATGACTCTTATGTTCATTACCTGGCAAAAATCTTAATACCTTATGGATATCTAATTTAACCTGACAAATATTTAAAAGGTTTGTTGACATTGTGGATTTCATGCTGTATGTATGTAATGTCCCCTTCTCATTAGTGATCTGTTCTGACGCTCATCAGCCTATTCCGGAAGCCCATAGGCTCGTTTGAGGTAAAATTAGGGTTTCCATGTTCAGAGGTTCTATGGCATTTCAGGGAGTTTACTATTTTTAGTAAATTCTATTTTTGGCAGTATGCAGTTATCAGTCTTCAGGTCTTCATTTTCAGTTGGAGCATTTAATGCAATTCAAGTCTGGCTTCTAAAGGTTTTATTTTGGTGAATAAAGGCATTAATGTTATAATTTGCAGTTGACCCCTTGGCCTAGGAGAACAACTTTAAGTTGTGTTTAAAAAAGGGACTTGGAAGGGGGACGCCTTCATTAGGTGTTTATTATTTTTAATATTGTCTTAATGCCTTGGGAAAAGTGGACACCTCTTTTAAGGAGATATTTTTAAAATAAAGTGAAGTTCATAATTGTGCAAGAGGGACGCCATCTTGAGAATTAATTGTTTTTGGAAATTGAAAAGACTCTTGTGTCTTTTGATGTGCCTTCTCAGGAAATTGAAGAGTTTTGTGAGCTTCTATATAGTGAAGGATTTGCTCCAGTCTTGGTATCCATTATGCTTATCATATTGTTATGCTGTCGGAATGACTTCATGAATTTAGCTTCGAGGAATGCTTACCTCTTAGCATTTATCCAATTTCGTGTTTGAAAGATAACACCTAGTTGGTTTTGGGACTGCTTCTCATCCAGACTAGCAGATTGAATTCGAATGTTGAAGAATTTTGGAGTTTTGTCAATTTTGAAGTTGCTGGTTCATCTACAGCTGAAGGTGGTTTTTGCATACAGCTCTTGGAGTAAATTTAAATTGCTTGTGGGTATCTTTCCTATCTATTCCTACACCCAAGGCGACCCCTTCTACCAATTTGCAGATTTTTGTTTGAAGTTTCTGATTTTTACTTGCCAAAATCGCCCCTCATGAAGGCCGTACCATTCTTGGTGCATTGGGAATCGTGCAAGAATTAAATTCTGAGTTTTTGTTGCTGTTTCTTCATCTGATCTTGAGCGCCTATCTTCCAGCATCACATTGGTCTTCGTTTCATGTAAATCGGAGGTAATTTGATGAAATTATGAGCATTTAATGGTGTTACAGTTTGCTGATCAGAATTCCAGAAACTCTGTTTTTATATCAGATTCATGAGATTTCAGTTTGGTCTTTATTTTATCATTGGGAGAGTAAAAGAACATTGCTAGTATTCATTCTTCTCTTCTTAGCTTTGTTCTCTATCATTGTAATTAGTAATTTGCAGATTTGTGATTGTAACGTTGAGATTTTAGTAGTACTAATCCAACCGTTCTAAGTCTCTGCAATTACTTGATTTCTTCCATATTAATTACCCCTGGATGGTTTATCGCCAGTGTGGAAAAATGAACATTGTAGTTCTCATTGTACCCACTCTCAAGTGGTGAATCCCCACTCTTAAGTGGATGCCTGCCGCAACGGATGAATTAGATAGATGTATCTTCATGGCTGGTTATCCGCCTAATTGCTTCAGTTTCAATTAATAACTTCGTCATATGTTAGCACCTCGCCCTCAGTGGGATCTTGAGTGCACATTCTTGACGTTGAGTTTGTTTCATTTCAAGTTATTGTTTTTAGTTTCTCCGCCATATGACAACACCTATCCTTCCTTGGGATTGAGTGTGCATTCTTGGCGTTGAGTTCTTTCAAGCTTGGATTTCAGTTTTAATGCTAATGCTAATTCAATTGGCGAAATGTTGGTTTATGTTGTGTAAATCTATCAAAAAAAAAATTGGTTAGTATATTTCAATGTAGGGGTTACTAGAGAAAGACACTACAAGATGTAGAACTTTATATCACTCTTGATGATAACTTTAACCCTTGATGCGTAGTAATATTTTGAATTGCCATTTATTTATTTAGTTTTTTTTTTTATGAAAGAAGTTCATAATCAATGTAACTAAGACCATAAAGAAGAGGATGGGATGGACATATAGCACCTGGGGTGCTTGTGCTCTGATTCCACCCGATGATAGAATCTGAAACACTGTGCTCCTGGACAGATCTATATAATGACTGGTGTTGGTGAGGATAATAATTCTACATCTTCCACAACCTCTTCTTGCATTGGAAATCTTGCTTCTTCGTTTGCCTTAAAAAGACTTTTATTTTGCCCAGTTGTCAATTTTTCTATCTGTAAACCCCAGTAGACTAGGTATGCACCAAATATTTACATCCAAGGTTCTCCTATAACTTCTGCTTCCTTGGTCTCCAAACTCATGTTTACTGCTTTTTCATTTTGCACATACAATGGTCATTAGTCTTGTGGAGCTTCTTCATGTATCTCGATTCTTTTTTTCTCCAAGGAGTCAATTTGGGCAGGCTTTCCAAAAGAAACTCCCTCATTTGGATCCTTAGAAACATTTGGAAGTGCTTTGGCTCAACATCAATGATGATTTTGCAGAGGTTTTGAGGGCTTATTCATATTCCATCATCAATGCATGTCATATTTGTGCACAATTCAGCTTACTTCTTACACGGTGCCCTTGCTACATAACATTGTTCTGTTAGTATGTGATGGAGTGCATGAGGGTTGTAGGTGGATTTAGATATCAGTGTCGAATTTTCAACATGGCCCATTTCTTTGTGTTAAGTGATCCCTTCATTGGTCTTTCTTTAATCTTCACTGTCAACATATGTATAAATTCTGGCTTTAAGACAGTTATTTTTGTTCTCTCTCATATGTTGATGCTATAACACAATCCTTGCTATATAAGGGGATGCTTTAGTTAGCAAAGAATTGTAACTGTGTTAGGTGGCATCACAATAAAGTCACGTGCTGTGCACCCAGGAATGGTTGATTTAGCTGTGTGAAAGGCTTCATAGTTGTACATGATGCAGTCATCACATTTAGGTTTATTAAACAGATGCTCTAAGTAGAAGTTTATCATATCTGCATATCTCTACTTGCAGATGCACCTTGATGTTTTTTTTTAAATTGTTTCATACTTTCTTGTTTGTCTTAAATATCATAGAATTGAATGACAACAAACTTCATAAGATTATCATCTATGCTGGACATGAAGCTTTAAGCTTAAGGATAGGGCAAGATATTTTGCAGTATGCCATATGTTTGGCAAAGATAGGACTGTTATTTTCTGAAATATTATTTGGCTGTACATTTAAAATTTATTTACTGAATCAAACAAATCTGAAGACAAGGCTGCATTGATCACAGAAGTATTATTCAAGCAACCAGTGTACTGCCTCTATTTATAGCAAATTGCATGAATATTAATTTATTGATTCATTATGAAAATGAGGTAATAATAAATAAAGAATTGATACTCTGTTTTCTGTGAACTTTTTTTGATCTATGCCACGTATATTTTGCTTGTTTGCATTAAAGGTTTTGTCTAACCTAATTATGTTAAAGTCTAAAAGCTAAGGAGAATATGGGATGTAGTTCTATTCATTTTGTTATTCCAATCTAATGCATCTGAAATGTGACAGAGTTACTATCCGGAGCGCTTAGGGAAGCTGTACATTATTCATCTTCCGTATATATTCTGGGCAGCATGGAACATAGTATATCCTTTTATTGACAAAAGGACAAGAGAAAAGGTACGTTAATCCTAAAACTATGCAGTTCAAATGCTAAACTTTTAATTGCTCTCTCTCTCTCTCTCTCTCTCTCTCTATCTCTATGTCTATTTCTATTTCTTTGAAGATAAACAGCTTGATCAGGAACTATTAAGATCTCTAACAAATAATCATTGAGATTAGAAACTTGGATTGAATAAAAGTCTGAAGGGAGCCTTCATGTAAAAAAATCTTAATCAATTTTAGCAGAAACTCATTATGTTGTGAAATCTTCAGTTGATTGCCCCTTTTCGTCAGTCATTATCCCCATATCCATATGGATGCTTTTCTAGAAGGTCATAGAAAAGCTGTAATTTAATATGTTCACAGGCATGCTGATTGACCACTCAATTACTTTTAGTCTTGGCCATTTAATGTGGATAAGCATCCAAATCTTTTGTTCTGTTTCTACTGTACTCAGACATGCATGACATTGCACATATTTTACCTTTTCCAATCTTAAGGATTGTGGCTAATATTTCTTGCTACTCCTTTTTTCTAGATGCACTTTTCTTACTGGCTGATCCCAGTGGATAGGATTAAATGTTTTTGATGCATGTCAAGTATTTGGGAATTCTGTTAATTTAGTTTCATTCTTGTCATCTTTCTACTTTTTAAATTTTTGAGAATGCTGATGTCAGCCAATGCAGTTCTGATGTAAAGCAAGGTCACGCTGATATCAGTCAATCTGCATTTGTAAATATTAATGGAATTTCATAAATATTGATGGATCCAAATAGAATCTATCTTAATTCTTTTCGTGATTTGTCTTCACTTGGTGCTGGGCATTAGAGAATGAATTTTGAGAATGCTTGCCCTCGACAATAGATAACATTAGTACTATTTTCAGTAGTGCAGAGTTGATGTCAGTAACTTTGAAGAAGCTCATTAAATGGAAGAAATCTATATTTACATCCTTCATACTCTCTTAACTTCTCTGTCATGAAAACCCATACGTACTTGCTTTCTAGGCATTTTAGAATTTGTGAACAATAGTTATCTACCACATCGGCACTCAGGTCAACAAGGAGGAATTGTTGTTGAAAGGACTTTAAAAAGGCACATGGTCAAACATTTTTGGAACACAGTCAAAACTTCTGTGTTCCAGGTAAGTGAAACAAATAATACATATCTTAAATGCTCAAATAGATTGATATGCCTTATTTAGTGCTTCTATACTTTGATTATCTAGATATGCTGTACTTTGCTTGCATATATTTCCGTACTGCCTTACATTATATGTATATATATTTAGTTTTTGTACTGGCCAAATATATTGCTGCCAAATAATTTAGTCCACTTGTAGCCATCTATCTTATAACAAAGTACTCAACATATAAGCTGTGTTACACGGGGACGCGTCCCCTGCCCCAAAACCCCCTGTACTCGTCCCCATCCGTCCCGGGGACAGGGGGACGCATCGGGGACAGTCCCCTGCCGTCCCCGAATGAAGAAAATTCACAAGAAACGGGGGGGAACGTTTCCTCTTGTCTGGGAACAGTCCGCCGTCCCCGGGGATGGCGGGGTACGTTGGGAACGTCCCTCGCTGTCCCCAGGGACGGCTAGCCGTCCCCTGCGTATATGGACTGCTCAGAAAATAAAATAACATAAAATCATGGTTTTTTAAACATTTTATATTGCTTCTAATTCTGACGTGGGCCCACAGCAAGTAAAGGTGAATGAATAAAGTCCATAAACAAAAATTTAAATGAAACTTTAAAGTTTCATAACATTGAAAATATATTGTTTTGGCTCTCACGGCAAGAGCAGGCGACGGCGACGGGGACAACTCCCAGCTCACACAACAAACAAAAATCTGTCTCAGACTTTTAGCATCATTTTTTTACCATTTTACTCCTGCGTTTGGGCATTTGACAGAGGCGTTTTTGCATTTTAAGGACGCATGAAACAAATTTCTCAAGTTTTTGTTTTACACGCCTAGGGTAAAGTCGTGGCTGGGCACCTCTATTTGACTGCGTTTTCTCCACTCAAGCTGCATTTTGTTTGTATTTTGGATGCCTTGAGGAGCTGGGAGCTGCACTTAGTTCCATTTCCTACCACTTTCAGGTTTGAGATTAAATTTAAATAATTTTTTTGCTTCTGTATTATCTTTATCAGTTTTTTAATTTTTGCTTAATGCTTTTAGTTTTATTTTCATTTAAATGATTTTGTATCATTTTTACAAAATTACAGATTTTCAACCAGCATACAAACTTCATATTTTAAAAAAATAAAGAAAAATTCAAAAAAGCCATACAAATTTCAAAATGAGCAGCAACAGCAATGGCAGTGACAGTCATGAGGGTGAGGGTAGTGAGAGTGAAAATGAAATTCAAAGAATGTCAATAGACCCTTCTTCTACCTCTGAAAATCCAACCCCTGCTTCTTCAGACCATTTTGCATGCCCTATACCCTCTCTTCAAAGGTTTGCAAAAGGCCCTTTCAACTGCAACAAACCATTGCGTTAGTTTGCCACAGATGTGACTGTCAACAAGAAAAAAAATTCAGGGGGCAGCAAGAAATGGCTTTGTCATGTTTGTAAAACTCATTACCATGGGAGCTATACTAGGATTAGAGGCCATCTAGTGGGTGACTGTGGAAAGGGTGTTAGAGTATGTACATTAATAACATTGGAGCAGCAGCTTCAATTTGCAAAGTTGGCTGGATGCAGTGATGACCAAATCATTACCATTCAAAATAAAAAATGACCATTAGCTGATTTGCAAGCCTCTTCCAATGTATCAGTTTCAGAGAGTTGTGATAGAGGGAAAAAGAAAGCAAGTGAGAAAACTTCAATCATGGGGTTGATGAATTCACAAAAACGAGAGCAAGCTGATGATGCAGTGGCCAAATTCTTTTATGCTTATGCTCTTCCATTTCATTTGGCAAGGTCACCTTATTTCAAAACTATGGTGAAAGAAATATTGTCAGTTGGACCCTCTTATGCCCCCCCTGGAGAACATAGATTGCGTACCTCCCTCCTTGACAAACAATATTCAAAAGCTACCTTGTTGATGGAGGAGATGAGGCAAACATGGGTGGACTGATATTCGACATAGGCCACTCATTAATGTTATTGTTACATGCCCTGCTGGTTCATACTTTCTTCGAGCTGTTGATTGTTCTGGGAAGCGTAAGGATGCTGATTTTCAGTTTGGCATTTTGAGGGAGGCCATAGAGGAGGTTGGGCCTTCTAATGTTGTGCAGGTTGTGACAGATTCAGCTCGTGTTTGTAAGCTAGCAGGTTTGATGGTTGAGAATGCTTACAAACATATTTTCTGGACTCCATGTTGTGTACATGCTTTGAATAATGCTTTGAAAGACATTGGAAAAATAGATTGGGTGAGGGCAGTAGTTGTAGAGGCTAGAGGCATACAAATGTTTGTATGCAACCATCACACTTCACACGCACTATTTCGGTCTTATTCAAAGAAAGAATTCCTCAAACCAGTTGAGACTAGATATGCTAGCTACTATATTTTGCTGGAGAGGATGTTGGATGTCCAAGATGCTCTACAAGCCATGGTTGTTTGTGCAGATTGGAAAAAGTGGAATCTGTCGAAGACAAATGAAGGCAAGGAAGTGAGAGATAGAGTACTTAATGAAACTTGGTGGGCCACTATCAAGTAAGAAATCTGAAAATTTAAATTGTTTTTGAAATTTTGAATTTGTTACACTTTGTTTTACTTTGTAGTTTGTATTTTAAAAGTTCTAATATTTAAATTTAATTTGTTGCTTGTAGGTATATTTGCTCTTTCATATCACCAGCTGTGAGGGTAATCCGGTATGCAGATACAGACTCTCCTAGCTTGGGAGAGATATATGAGACTTTTGATAGCATGCTTGACCAAATGAAGCAAGCTATTCGTCAAAAGGAACCTGAGTTGAGATTTTATGAGGACCATATTAGGCCTATTGTGACAAAGAGGTGGAACACAATGAATACCCCTCTTCATATGCTTGCCTATTCTCTTAATCCGAAGTGGTATGTACCTAGACCTGGCCGAATGCTTCCTTCTGAGGATGACGAGGTGATAGAGGGGCTTACAACAGCCCTTCGTAAAATATATACCAATGAGCTAGCAACCATTATTAGAGAGCAGTGGCTTATGTTTACTGATCTTCAGGGTCCTACATTCAACAAACCAGAGGCTAGGACAGATAGGGCCACCATTGCACAAAACAACCCCATTGGATGGTGGAAATTTCATGGGAAGGACACACCAGATTTGAAACAACTTGCCATTCATTTGCTCTCACAGATTGCTAGTTCCTCTGCTGCAGAGAGGAATTAGTCCACCTATGGCTTCATCCACTCCATTAAGAGGAACAGGCTTACTTCAAAACGAGCTGAGAAATTAGTTGCAGTTCATAGTGCCTTGAGACTTCAGGACCGTCAGACTACTGAGTATCGGCAGACTCCAGCAGCACGATGGGATGTAGATCCTGAGGACGTTAGGCAAATTGATGAGGATGAGGTGCAACTAGGATTGGTCGGACTACCATTGGATGATCCACTCTTGCCAGAAGATGATAGTGACTCAGATAGTTCTGAGTCTTTTGATATTCATAGCCCGAATGAGGCTTAATTTCATAGACTATTGGACAATGTATTTAGTATTTTGATTTTCATGTTTGAACTTTGAGACTTTTGGATACATGTTTGAAACATTTGGATATTGATAGACCATGGTTTTATTTATGTTTGATATTACTGTGATAAATTTTATAATGCTTTAAAGTTTAAAGTTTAATGACATTTATCATGTTCATATGTTGTTATGCTACTACTCTCGCGATTTATTTATATATTGATATTGTTGTTATCAATTATTAATTTATTGACATATATCTCTCTCTTTCCCCCTCTCTGTCTATAATATATTAATAATTTTTGAAAAAATCATATATATATATGTAATTTGTATGTCGCCGTCCCCTATCGTCCCCTAAAAATTTTCCCCTAGGAAACGTCCCGGAAACGCCTCCCCAGCCGTCCCCCCGTCCCTGTCCCCAAAAGGTCGTGGAACATAGCATATAAGTAGATCACTGACCTTTTATGTACAAAGAAACTATTCTTGAGAATGAGAAAATATGTTATCATCATCTAAATGAACGAACACAACATAGAATGAGAAAATTAGGAATGTTTTCATCACATCTCTAGTGATATATATGGTCTCCAAAAGACCTGAGCCATGTATGATACACAATAATTTGTGGATGGGGAGCTCTGATACGGACAATACCTTGTCTATAGAAATGGTGATAGTAGGGATGATGGATCACCGCAATAGTCTAATTCTAGGTGACCATATCAACTCAAAAATTATATAAAAGTGATAAGTACATTACATGGATGGATGGCATTCCTTCATCAATATGTGTTAGATTTTGCAGAAAACAAGTATCAATGAAGATCTAGTAGTGGGTTAGAGTTAGCCACAAAATCACTATTCTACTGAAAAACAAAATAGGGGAATAGAGCTATTTCCATTGATCAAGAGATCAAGATGCAAATACAAGTTGTGCGATAAATGCAAGAAGTTGCATAAACTCAAGATTCTAGAGTACATATATAAGATATGTGAGACGGAGGAGGTGGCAGAGATATCAAATAGAAAATGTAACTCATGAATCTCCTAAAAGAGAAAAGAGTAACTCATATTAAAGATGCTGACAGCTCAATTTACGTGACTCATTGTAAGTCAAGCCTAAGCAAGCTCAACCTAGGTGTGAGATAATACATAATAAATTAAAAAATAAAATAAAAACCTACATCAACACCCCCATTTAAGTGCAACTTAGGTGCTTGAAAAAACAGTCCTAACAAGTGTGTAGTATGTACAAATGACTTCACCCCCTCTGCTCACCCGAAGTAGAGACTATGTAGCCCCCCTTAATACTAGATATCCATGTACAAATGATTCCTCTGCATAATGAAGAAGGCTTTGCCTCCAAAGAGAGAGAACCTCTCCCCCCCTCCTACCCCTTCTCTTACAACCCTCTCCAAGAAGAGAGAAAAGACAGAGGACTGGGTAGCCCCCCCCCCCGCCTCTCTCTCTCTCTCTCTCTCTCCAAGAAATACCCTCCAGCACCCCAAGAAATGTTGTAATTGAAGAAACTTGCTTTTTGTGAAGAGTTTATTTAGGATGCCTGCAATTTGTTTCAAAATTGGATAGTAGTGAAGATCAATGACCTACCCATGAATCAGCTTCTTAATAAATTGCATGTGGACCTCAATGTGTTTGATCTTTTGATGGTGGCCGGGTTTTGAGAGGTTTGTATCGCACTTTGGTTGTCACAATAAATAACAGATGGCTGATGGAATCAAATGCCAAACTTAGTGAGGATGCGCTGAAGCCAGATGGCCTCAATGGTTGCCCCCATAGCACCTTATTACTTGGCCTTAGAAGAAGATAGAGTAATACCATGCTATTTCTTGCTTTACCAACAAACAAGACTAGAAACCAAAGAGAAGTTGTACTTGGAAGTTGATTTGCAATCCGTAGAATCACCTGCCCCATTTGAATTTGTCTACCCAATCCCTATTGCATAATAAATTCCATGCCTATGAGTGCCTTGTATATAGTGAAGAATTTGCTTAGCTGTTTTCTAGTGCAGCTCATGTTTTTCTTGAATAAACCAAGAGACAATACCAGTGGAATATGATATATCGGGATGAGTGTGAGTCAAGTGGCTGCCAACAAGCTGTCAATACAATGTAGCATAAACCAAAGGTGAAGAACATTGTGCCTTAAGTTTGAATCCAAATAGGAAGGTAGTCAAAGAAGACTTACAATCAGCCATGTGGAACCGTGAGAGCAAATCAAGTGAATACTTGGATTGAGTAATCCTAATCCTAGAAGTAGATTGAGTGATCTCAATCCCAATAAAGTAATGCAAAAAGCCCAAGTCAGTCATAGAAAACCATTCACAAAGAGAAAATTTCATTTCCGCAATAAAGACTAAAGAATTCCCTAGGATGAGCAAGTCCTCAACATAAAAAACCAAGAGCAGGAGCGCATCATCTTGCCACAAGATGTAGACATTCAAATTAGAATGGCATCCAAAGAACTTAGCTATGAGGAAAAGGAATTCATCTTAGCATACTAAGCCCGAGGGGCTTGCTTGAGACCATATATAGATTTCCTAAATTTGTAAATCATGGAGGAATCTTGCACAATACCTTGTGGCTGCTCCATGTGAATCTCCTCCTCAAGATCTCGACAAAGAATGAACCTTCCAACAATGTATTGTGAAAATGGCAAGTGTAAAACAAATGGAGTTCATCTTTGTAACAAGTGTGAAGGTCTTAGTGTAGTCAATATAAGGAACTTGTAAAAATACCTTTTTGACCAATCATGCTTTAAACTTATCAATTGTGCCATTTGCTGCTAACGTTGTCTAATATATCCACCTGCATTGAACTTCCTTAGGAAGGGAGACAAGGTTCTATGTTTGTTGCTCATCAAGGAACTATACTTATCCTACATAGCCAAATCCAACTTAGGAATAATGGATGCTTCCCAAAAAGTGTGAATCAGAAGTGGAGGCAATGAAAACATGTGGATGCCCTTGAAACTATGATCTTGCCCTCCTAGGATTTGTAGGATACCCAATCCAATCACTAGCTTCTTGTAGGATTTGTCTAGCCCAAAGTCGTGTTGAAGTAGGAGAATTAGGAGGACATTCCTTAGCATTAGAATAGTGATTAGGAGAGGGAGTTGAGTACTCATTATCACTCTTGTCAATCGGTGTAGAGCGAGGAGAATCCTCATCTATAATGTCCCCAATTGGAAATGCCTAAATCTGCCCTAATTTTCTTGTTTAAATTACAATGAATTTAGAGAGTACCTTTCTTTTGAAGGTTGAGCCCTACACATAGGTTAGAAATCATCACCACAATCATTCTGAGTAACAGATTATAATCACCTCTCACAATATCAGTAATTAGCAATTAATCATATTTCAAGTATTAGTAAACTCATGACAACATGGTAGGGTAAGTGAAGTTGCAGCGGGTGTCCTGGTAGCCAACTCTTCTAGACCCAAGGGCAACACCTGTTGAGACAATGGCAAGTACCCCCTTGGCCCATGTGGGCTCTGTAATGTCCCCATTTTGGCCATATGCTTTTCATTTGGATTTAGCCTATTTCTGGAAATCCGTAGGCTAAGTTGAAGTAGAAACTTAGGGTTTCCTCTTTCAGATACTACTCAGTTGGCGTTCAGAGGATGTTGTGCAGACTTAATATTTATAGCAATTCGCTATTTTAAGCAAGTCTATCTTTTAGCAGTATCTGTCTAGTAGCAGTTCAATCCTTTGCAGTCCAGTTGTTCAGTTTGGCTTTCTGTTGTTTTGATGTAAATTACTATTTATAGCAGTTGGCTATTTATAGTAAGTCTAAATTTGGCAGCAGCATCATCAACAATTCAGCTCAAGTCATCTTGCTATCCTTCAGTTTCAGTTTGGCTTTGGTTATCTCAATGGACTAAGTTTATATTTAGTCAATTTTATGTTACTCAGTTGTACCCCACGCTTAGGAGTGAAAACTTCATGTTGTTTTTAAAGAGGGGACATTATGGGGTCAATTGTGCATTTAATGATTTATTAAATGCTTTATTATTGCATTATTAAGTTGGACACCTAAAGGAGGTTGAATAAAGTTTTATTATTTCAAAAAGTAAAATGCTTAAAGGTGGCGTCCCTCTTGGAAGTTGAAGTGATTCAACTTCTTGGAATTTGAAGTGATTCAGTTGCCAATTGAAGCTTATATATTGAGGCTTTGAGAAGAGTTCTTCATCTTTGGAAAAAATATAATGTTATGCTGCTGGTTTGAAATCCAAAATCCGGCTAAGGGAAAGC
>VDFB02306982.1:0-88084 GCA_007258455.2 Sequoia sempervirens | reverse complement strand
TATTTATTTATAATCTAATCCAATTCTTTCTAAACTTCACTATGTGATATATTATGTTAGAGTAATTATGCATTAGCTAATAATTAATTACTCTTTAATTGACTATTACTCTAATTTATTCCCATGCACTTAAGCTAAATTTAAGAGTGTTTTTATACTTTTAGGGTTTTCCTCCTTTATAGCACTCAACCCTCATTGTATCATCTCTCGAACTTTTATATCTTTTGATAGTCTCTTGATTCTATAAGTATTTTCTTTTTGAGGAATAGCAAATCTTTGTTTTGCAGAACTCTTGAGTAGAAGGTGTTTTGTTCGTTGTTTGATCACGTGGCTCGTGTTATTCACAAATCTAACATGATATTGGAATGTGGATTCAGTGAACCCCTTCTCAATCTATGAGATTTTTTTCTTCAACAAAGGTTATAGGTGTCAGAACTAGAATCTCCTTTGCATTTTTTTGTAAATTTAGGAGGTGGACATTTTTTAGGAACATTTTAGCATGAAAAAGACCTCACCATTGGATTGAGAGCTATCGAGAAAGTTAGATTTGGTGCATTTTTGGATCAAAACGACCAATATCTTTTGCTATGTGTATTTTTCATAAAATTAATTTTTGGGTTTTGTTCAAAATCATGAAATACCATCTAGGTGTCTACTAGATTTTGTAGATAGTAAACAAATCTTGCAAAAATGGCTGTCAAAATAGCCCAACACAATTATTTTCCCTTTAGATGAAATTTTTGTTTTTTATTGAATCATATATTCTGGTTTTTGGATTCAAACACACTTTGGGTTTTGTTGGCAGCACCAAAATATTTTTTGGGTATCCTTTATTTTCTGCATGCAATGAACAATTTTTTTAGAAATCGAATCAGAAGGGTTGTATCTACTAATTGTCAGCTAACAAAAAATATATTTTTGTTATTAAAAAAAATATAATAGTTTTTAATATTTTTCTAACGTAAAATAAAACCCTGTTTTTTATATGCTTGTGTTTTAATATATAAGTTTTTTCTTTAAAAATAAAAACATGCAATTTTTTTTGCAAAATAAAACCACATACAGCCTATTTGGACAAATTTTTTTATCAACACACAAAAATTTGGCAGACCTCTATTTCTGGAGGTATTTTTGACAAATTTGGCAAAGTTGTTTTTTGCCCTACTCAGTCCCTCTCTGTTGGGTTTTTCAGTTTTGCACCTGATATTCCAAAAGCCATATCTTGACTATACAGTGGCCTTTTCCAATGCAATTTTTTTAAAATAGGGAATAATTTCAAGCTTTTCGCAATGGTACAGGTATTTTCCAATTTTGACTTTTTTATTTTTTATAGAATTCATTATTTTTAGTGTTGTTTAGTTCTCATTTTAGAGACTTCAACAGACCATATCTTTTGCATCCAAACTCCTTTTTGAGTGTTATTTTTTTAAAACTATATGTTTTTTTGTGTACTTCATCACGGTGCTACTAGTTCCTTCATTTTTTGTCAAAGAATTATATTTTTAGCATGTATTTTTTGGACATTATGGGTTTCCACTATATGTAGTTTTTATGTAGACACTAAAATAAAATGTCATTTTGATATATAATTTTTGACAATTTTGCACATCCTGTTGTGTTTTTTCTATTTGCACTATGATATAAAGTGTCATGAGGGGTTGATGTTTGTCTTTGGTTTGCCATCACACCTCTGTCAAGTGAATGTCTCTTCCACAATAGTAGTGAATCCCAATGATTCTTGCCTCATGTGTGTCTTAGTTTGCACACCCTTTTATTTGCAAATTATTTCTCTTACATACACTTCTTGGTTTCATACAATTTCAGTTTTAGTGGTTTCATACAATTTCAATTTTAGTGTACCTATCTTAGCTCTCCTTATTCAATATTATGTGGGGTTTCTACTATTGGTGCTAATGCTTCATTGGTTTCGGGTTTGAGTTATCTACATATCTAATTCTTGTTCCTATGTACTTTCAGATGTAGCATACATCAACCAACTAGTTATATGCATTTCAATGAAATGGATCATTTACCATATACACTCTTGCATTCATGTTTTTGGAGGCTTTTCATTTCAACACCATATCAGTCTTCATTCGATAGTCTACAACTTCTTCGTGTTTCAACGATGTTCTCCATATTGCTCTATTTTTAGAACATTGTTTTGATTGAAAGATTTTCAATCCTTTACACTTTGATTTGAAGACTTTTTCAATCTTTCTTTCATTCACCTCTCTCTTTTGGAGAGAAGTTTTCTATGTGATTTCTCTTTTTCTTCAATTTTGAAAGATTTTTTGTTTGTACATGGGTACCTCACCAAACCTTGTTTGTCAAAACCCATCATGCATTTTTTTTAAGGTTTTTAGTGTGGTTTTCTCATTTTTTTTCAATTTTGAAAAAAAAATTGTTTGTACATGAGTACCTCACCAAACCTTGTTTGTCATGGCCTATCATGCATTCTTTTAAAAGTTTTTAACTACTCTCTAGAATTCATCTTAAAAGGGGTGCTAGAATAATTATGCATTAACTAATAATTAATTGTTTTTTAATTAATTATTAGTCTAACTTATTCTCATATACTTAATGTTGAATTTAGAAGTGTTTTTATGCTTTAGGGTTTTGCTCCTATATAACACCTTGTATTATCTCTCCAACTTTCTTATCTTTTGATAGTCTCTTGCTTTTATAGTTTTTTCTTATTGAAAAATATTGCACATATTATTTACAAATCTTTTGCATGAAAAATGTTTTTGGTGTCTTTGTTCATTGTTTAATCCTATGAAATATGTTTTTGGTGTCTTTGTTCGTTGTTTGATCCTATGATTATGTTTTTCACAATTCTAACATATTCTTCACAAATCATTTCTATAGTTTTTTTCTTGTTGAAAAATATTGCACATATTGTTTGCAATATTTTTGCATGAAAAGTCTTCTATTGTCTTTGTTCATTGTTTGATCCTATGGCCCATGTTCCATGTTTTTCACAATTCTAATATATTTTTTACTAATTTTATGATTATAACCCTTAAAGTGTCTTATTGTCTTTGTTCGTTGTTTGATCCTATGGCCCATTCAGTTTTGATGACTTGAACTTAATTATCTCAAACTACCCTTTCTCAAAGATTAAATAGTTTTCCCATGATGTAAATCAATGTAAATTCTTTAATACTATGTTTATTAAAGTTATGCCCTTCACCAAAGCATTGTAATGTGTTTGGCAAAGGTAGTGTATGTTCTTTTTGATTATATGATCCACCAAATTCAACTTCCAAAAGTAAAATATAAGGACCAACCAAGACAAAGATTATACCTTAAACAATTTTGACAAAATGAATACCCGTAATCCTTACCTCACAACCAAAGAGATGCCAACATAGACTCATCCTCCCATGTCAACAGCAAAACAAACTATAAATGATGTACTAATATTTCATCAGAAAATTAGAAAATTAATTAATTAAGTTGGTCCTTAGCTTTTGAGAAAATTTATGTAGCACTAGATAAATTGATGTGGACCCAAATTCCCAGTCTATGAAGTACGGCAAAGTCATTGGACATCATTAAATTATGTACTAATCTCCTAATTATTTGGTCCCGATTTGCTTAAATATTTGGTCCCGATTTGCTTAAATTGTCTAAAAGTAACCCTCTCTACCCATCCTAATCTTATTACCAAACATTTTATATAGTCCATTCCATCTGACTTCAAGTAATCCTCTTTAGCCCAGACATCTAATCATTTTCCCAGACATTATATAATCTATTCCATGTGCGTTTCACAGTTATAGATACAAGTGTACAATACCTAAACCGATTCAGAATGGCTCAGTAATATGACTGCAACATTGCAGTAAATAGGAAATTCAGCATGCTATCAACAACACATCATCAAAAGTCGTCTTCAAACAAAATATAATACAGTAACATTATCTGAATATAACTGCAAATCGATGCACATTATACATTGAGATAAAAACTTCTAATCCAGGGATGAAGGTCAAAACAGAGCTTCTAACTAAGGAGATAGATGCAAGAGTAAAACATAGACAAGGTAGCGTTGATTGAAAGATGTGAATTCAGGATCAGGGGCGCCCCCATAAAAAAGTAAGAGGTATATGAAGAAACTGATCAAGCGACTGCAGCTCCTCCTCCATGGGCAGCACCGTTGCCATTGAGAAGCACTTGATCAAAATGCCATACAGCTGCATCAAAAAAAGTAAAGAGTTTAATTATCAAATGCAACTCCAGTATGATTTAAATTTCAGAATGAAAGAATGGCTTATCCCAAGCTGCCATTAAGCATACCGTGGCCTTTGCCTATCCTTCTCAACTGAGCAACATACTCTGAAACCTGCTTGATAGCTTCCACCTGAATGAGACCACTTCAACTATTAGCAATAACTTCACCGAAACATACATGTTTTCTTGATCTTATAATGATGGAAAACCCTCCAAATTATCATATATTTAGATGAAACTTTCCAGCTACATGTTCAAGTAGAAATAAGAACAGCTTGTAACCTGCTCTGTGAGGAAGTTGCCCTCAATGTAATCTGTCATCTGACAATCATTAGCTTCTTGTGCAACCTGCTTACAACAAACCCAACCCACCATTAGAAATATAGTCCTATTACTATGATCAAAGAGTATCTGTATACCCAACCAATTGTAGAGATTAGAAAAGGAAAAACTATTTACGCTGTGCAAATTGAGAAGCTTTTCATTGGTGAGCTTCTCCAGAGACAAGGCCAACTCCATGGCTGTTACCAGATGTCAAACGGAAAAAGTTAATTAAAAAACATGGACTATAATGATGTACATTAAATCAATGTTGCAACATACAATTAACTATGAGAATGTTTTGTGTATAAAACTCACCATAGAGGGCATCTCCTTTATGGGGATGGTCAAACTCCATGACAGGCATCAAAATGGATTGCAGCACAACTTTGCCACCTCTCACGTTCTATCACATACAAGACCAACCACAAAAATGTCACATAACAGACAAGGAACATAAACACAAGATGTTAGTCTCATACAAACCTGATATTTCATTAACATTTCTGCATGATTTCGTTCCTCATCACTGGCTTCCTTGAAGTACCTGCAAGTTTAAATTACAAATGAGCAAAGTTTTTGCCATGCATGCTAGCCATAGGGCCCCATGTTTCAGAGTGCTTACTTTGCAAAGCCTGGCAGAGCTACATTGTCTCTATCAAAGTAGGCAAACAGAGCATGATATACGTATGATACATTGTACTCCACACTGCCAAAAACAAAATGGTGTCAGATTAAACCATGCAGAAGTAAAACGAATCCAAAATTTCTTATAATCAACATGAATCACTCAATGTAGATCATGACCCATCTAGCATAATGAAACTACAATATGCTGTAAATCATCTAGCTGAAAAAGAACAGATTTCATTCGGGTTGCTTAACTCAACAGCCGCAGGAATGACAATCAAAACAAGAAAATGAAAATATAAAAAACCCTAGACAGCAGGACATTACTTGATTTGTTCATTGAGGGCAGCTTCACAAGGATCTGAAAACCTCTGTCTGGCCAGGGACTCTGAGTATGCCTGCGAGATTTGAGTAAGCTGACTCTGCACCTCAGTAAAAGGCTCAAAAATCACTCCATTCATCGAGCTGTTGGCAAGTTTAGTAGCCATAGCTTTGACGTTAGAAGCAGAATGATGCACTGCACATCTACCCTGATTCTTTTTTGCTGCCACGCTTACATTAAGCTTTTCTCCCGCAAATTTGCTGTGAAGGCCATCCTGCTGTTTCAGTGAACCAACAGCAGCAGTGGCAGTAGAAACAGTTGAGGAGGCTCTGAGAAGCATGGTGGCAGAGAAAAATGGCCTACCAACAAGCAAATGCAAGCATGCTTAAAATCCTCGAGAAAAAACAAGTACAAATCATTGCATTTATGCAGCCATGAAATCAATAGGTAGTAGTCCTTTACAATCTTCTTTTAAGGCCTCATTAAAACTCATTAATGGTTATTGATTTGATCTCTGATTAATAAATTAAATAAACAACCTCAAAAATGCACCCACCGTTACTACTTAAATTACACAAACACAAACAAATATACCCACCCCTGCTTATAAAATCACACAACCAACCATAAATATACATATCTCTGCCTATAAAATTACATGAACACAGAGAAAAACACATATCTGTGTTCTATATATGACATAAATAACCCACTCTTTTAATTAAATTCCATCCCAAAAAAAATCACCCATTGGAAAAAATCAAAGCAAAGATCAGATTACAGGATCATCGGAGGGTTCAGACCCTGAAAACCCCTGAAGAAGAGAACAGTGAAACCACTAAAACAAGACTCAACCGCATTCCTGTATCCACATGTTTAGGCAAACGTACTATATAAATCCAGTCAACAAACAGGGAACTCCCCGAAAACAAAACAGCACAGGTAAATCCATAGGTTGATGAACACCAGTCAAATCAAGAAAACAGTAAACCAAAATAACTAAACCTCGAAGGGTTTCACAAAACCCTCTCAAACACAACCCACCTCCCAGCTAGATTTTCTGAGAAAACCCACCTGGGATTCCTGCCAGAATCACCAACGAAAACAACCCAAAAGAAAGAGAAAAGAAAAGAAACCAAAAAAGCAACTCAGGATTATGAAAGATGAACTTACAAAACACTCTGAAAAACTCTGGAAGCCTGTAAAATTCGCAGCACCCTCCGCCTACTTGTAAATCTGGTAGTCAGGCAATCGTTTGCAACTGAATTGAAGTTTGAAGAAGTAATAACTCCCAATTAATCAACAAATTCAAATGAAGTATCATGTGGGCATCTCCATTATATAGCACCCTTGTAATGTATACCGTATGCGTATGCCTTTCATCTACGTATTGATTATTTATCGTTAATAATTCTCTATTTGGAAAGTTGTTGATAACGGGGATTTTTAGGGTTTCGATGTGTCAGATCGGAACACCAGAGCCATACACGTGGACGGTTCAGACTGGCCTGCTCGTGTAGGAGCGTGCTGGACTCGTGCTGTGAAGATTCTGCTAGATATTTATTCCATTTAGTACGCGGATATTCTATTTCAGTCAATTTCATTTCATTTCATTTGGTTTGCATTTGGGGAAATTGGACACGTGCTTGCAAGCTGTCTGGCACAAATTGCTATGTTCGAAGTATAGTTTTCTCCCTGGTTTCGCTATCGGTGGGCCCGGGGTAGATGGTGATAAGGGATGATCCTGTGGGCTGTAAATCCATGGCCATTTTTAAATTTTTTTAATATTTAATTTTTTATTACTTTTTTAATGAAAAGTGTTACATCATTTTGTACAAAGATTTATATTTACATGTATTAAAAAAAGTGGACATATTGTTTTACACAGTAGTGTAAAAATATATAATAAATATCTATTAAAAAAATTTAAATAGATCATAAGTTAAATTTTGGAGTAAAGTTAAGTGTCTTTGTTATATTGGTGAAGTTGAATGACTCGTGAAGAGTTTAAAAGGGATCAAGTCTTGTTGAGTATCAAGTCTTAGGGATTTAGGTGGAATAGTTATCCCTCAATTTTTAGTTCTTATCCAAAGAGGTTGATTATTCATGGAGCATATCCCTTAGTCCTTGGCTCTTAGCTATAAGAGATTGATTATTCATGCAACTTTGAGTCATTCTCCCAACTTTGACATAATGGTCACTCCTCGGTCCTTGCCTCTTGGTTTAAAAAGGTTGAATACCCATGCAACTTTCATGTGTGCTCCTAATACTAACATATTACAAAAATAATTAGAAGTTGTTTTATTATAAAACCTTTCAAAAAATATATTATAATATGTATTTTTTTATGAATAAGTAACTTATATATTACTTGTATAAAAGAGTTTCTTTTTATGGAGGATTTTATATAAAAGAGTATCTTCGATTAAGAGTCATGGACTCACTTAAGGGTATCCATTACACCAAAGTTATCCAAGGCACAATCCTAACCTCATCCCTTAAGTGTCAAGTGTCTTGCGCTCAACAAGACTTGATCCCTAGTGAGTTCATTCAAAACTATTCAACTTGACCAATAGACCAAGAGCCCTTTGACATAAAAGTACATTTACACTATATTCACACAAAAAATAAGTAAATTAACATCACAACTTAAAATCTAGATAAAGGAAATTCTTAAGCAAAATATAAAAAGAAAAAAGAAAAAACAAGCATGGTATGAGAAGGCCCTTTGAAATGCTACAGAGCAAGAAAATGTAGATGCAAAGGAATCTGTCTTTTTCAAGGTTCAAGGAAGGCTTGGATGACACAAATGGGAAGGATGAGAATGATTAGAATGGATCTCTATATGAGGAGATAGAAAGACTAATCAATCTTTGATTTAAGGTCTATCAAAGGACCTCTAAGGTGTGTTTTGTAGTGAAGGTACACACTCCTAAGGCATTCATTATTGCCAATCCAGGTTCCTTGTAGATCTAATTCTTGTAGGGTAGTTTTTCCATTTGAAGTAGCATTTAAAATTATCCTCCCTACATCTACATGTTTTCTTGTCTCTCCTCATGAGAAATCCCTCAACAATATTGGTGGTGATTTGAAAGATAGGTATTATGGTGTGACACATGATTTCTATAGCTAAGATGATGATGGGGGTCTTTGGATCTCTCTTGATCCCTTGTACATATGCATGCATAGGAGGTCTAGTGATTCTCTTGTTGGATCCCACTTATGGGGGCATGTTGAGTTGGATCTATTGAAGCTAAATGGGATTAAATATGTAGAGGCTACATTGCAAGGTTCTTGTAGACCTAGGGCTCAAGTAATGGAGGTAGAGAAATTTGGTCTTGGTATGTTTCATGTGGTGTCACCAGATCTTGTTGATGAGATAGGAACTAATAATGAGCTACCTTTAAGGAAATTGAAGGTTGATGTTGTTAAAGGTAATTCCAACTCCATTTTTTATTAGCCCTTATATTTCGAACCAGTTGGGGATGGAAAGGGTTTCATGTTTAGAGTTCCTAATTCTATTATGGAAGGGGCATCCTCTAGGTGTGAAAAAAATCACAGTGTAAAAAAATAAAGAAAAATAATATGCACAAATTAACACACTGATTTACATGGAAAACTGGTAGAATTAAACCAAGAAAAAACCATGGGAAAATATCTTTAGTATTCTATTAATTTGTAAAAAATGTTGATACAACAATCATAAAATTGTCCAAAAGAATGACTTCACATAAGATAAGAAATCTAGGTTGTAGAGTCCTTTTCAAAGAAAAGAATTTGAAAAGGGAAAGTGTGGCTCATGCAACTACATTAGAGACATTAGGTTTGCATGTCAAACATTTTTTGAAATTACCAAAAATAGTAAGTCCCAAAAAAAAATAGCTTCACCAAAAAATATTGTTGGCATGGCAGGGGGGCTACAACATCCCCCTACAACCCCCCCCATCACTTCAACCTTTGGTTGAATAGAAGGCCTTCAGTCACGTTGAGTGCATACCTAAGGCATTGCTTCAGAACTCAATGTCAACTATTTGTCACTACTAGAATAACAATAAAATTGGCTTCGTAGTGCAACACTAGGCTAGAGAACTCTCTTTTGGGAAGTTTATAGAAGCTAGGATAAATATTGATATTTTTAGAAAATGGGCTAAAAAAATAAAAATTGTATTCAATCAAATGGAGATCTCAACTATGATGAAGGGATTTTTTTTTAATCTCCTTTCCAAACCATGAAGATTATGTTCAAACCATCTTGGATGGTATGTGGTTTCTTGGTAACTCGAGGCTCTTAAAAAATAGAAACTAGGTTTTCATCCTAAGAAGGAATGAATTAATAGGGTGCAAGTTTGATTTAGGCATCTAGGTTTTCCTTTCGAATATTAGGAGGTTGAGGTTTTGATGGTTATTGTTAATTGATGTAGGGACTTCTAGTTATCATAACTTTTGACTCGGGAGTCTGTTTGAGCTAAAATTTTACGTGGAGAAGCATCTTAGAGATTTGAATCCAATAATCCAATTTATTCATTTATAACATGTCTTGACACTTTTTTGGAGCCACATTCATTCATCTAAGGCCTAAAATTAGACTTCTAGTGTTTTGGGGGATTTTCCCAATTTGTAATTTTTCGTTATTTTTTATTTCCTTCTTGTAATTAAATTAATGAGCTGAAAAATAGTGTCACTCGTGTTAGCTTTGAATAATTAGTAACTTCCTTAGCCATGCGGATAAGCATGCAAAATTACAAAAAATGGCAAATTAAAAATCTTGTAAAAATCTACCAAAAAGGTAATTTTTGGATTGTAGCTATAAGTGGTTTATTTTCAGTTGTAAAAGTGGAATGGAAGGTGAATAATGAAGGAAAATTAATTCAATTCTTTGTGCTTCTATTTTTTTCTAACATTAATGTTGAATTTTATGTTATGAATTGGTTGCATCATTAATTATTTCAATCAACTCATTACTTTTTATGTAGTGACCAAATCTAGAAAACACATGTTGTTTGCTAAATTTTATGTGAATGTTAAAGTGGATATGGTGATTCATTCTTCAATAGCCTTGTCCTTTAAATTTGGAAAATGGGTGCAACAAAGTGTTTATGAGGATTCCTTGATGGTGCTAAAAATTGCCAAAAATCTAGCCATGAACCTTCTATTTGCCTAATTGATGGGAGGAAGCAAACATTTTGTAGGAAAAAAGAAAAAAAGAAGCCTAGTCATCCTTGGACAAACAAAGAGTTTCCATTGGTAAGTACAAGCATGGAGGTTTTCCCTTCTTTGGTTATTATTAATTATAAAGAAAAGTTAAATATTGTTCCTATCTTTGAGAGGACTTATCTAAATGTGAGGACTTTAGAGGACATATGTAGGGAGAGGGAAATTATGAGTGAGATCAAGTGGTTGGTACAAACCAAGAAGTATATGTCATTAATTCAATGTGTAGGACCCATCATTTACCTAACTCACCTTCTACAAATAAGGAAAAAAGAAGATGGAATTGGAAGAGAGTTTTAATAGTAGCCTATTGAATTATATTAATTTAGGGTTGACCATTTAAAAAGAGAGAATAACCTGGAAGTAAGTTTTCCTCCTTGATTCAATGGATAGAGCCTTGGTTATTGTGAACAACTTTCTAGAACATTATAGCTTTAATTTTCCTTGGGTCTAATTGTCTCGTGCACATGTATTGAGTGGTATATCTTTTGTAAGGTGTTTTTCAATCTTTCTTGTGAGGTATTGATTGGTTATGGTGATAATTGTTAGTTTATAACCTTAGTGTTGTTTTGATCCTTATTGTTATCTTCATTATTTGTTGGGCTTCATTGATATATCTATTCTCTTATATATAAAAGTTGTAGCCCTTTCAAAATCATAGTTTTATTCTTAATAAAAAACCAAACATAAATTAATATTTGATATTGGGGCCGCACTATATTTTATGTTTTTTATTAGGTCATATATATTAAAATTACAATTTATAAAATATTATTAGAAATGATAGTATATTTATCTTTTAGCAATAAAAAATATATATTGTTAAATGATTTTTAATGACTTAAACATAAATTTGGTTTATGTGACTCATTCCTTAAGTCATGTCCATACTATCTTATTTTTGCAAGAGAACACATTTTTTTATGAATAAGTGTATATATTACCATTTATAAAATAGTTACACCTATATCACGAAAAAGGTGGGTGGAAATAGTCACACCCCTATAGTCTAGATGGGGCAACAACCCAAAGCATACAATTATAAAATAAAGTCACTAAGTAGTGAGAGTAGTAGCAAAGGGAGGAGGAGGAGGATCTCAATCATCTGGTTTACCCCATAGATCAATAAGGTTTAGAGTTTCCATGGGAGGGCCCCATCCATAAGTATCCTTTTTCTTAAATTATTATATTCTTCATTCACACAACCAAGTGAGATAACAAGAGCTAGCAAAGGAGTTTATTGGAATCACATCAACCAATAACATATCTCACTAGCAACCTAGAAGTTCCTCACACTAGTGGCAAAGAGGCAAAGCATCAAATATTAGGTCGTGACCAACCCCATTGACTGTAATCCTTTCTCATTATAGGGGATAAGTATATGGGGTGAACCCATAATAGTGAGTCTCATTTGTGGGACATCACATTTTTGAACTCAAATAGAGGTGAAAAGTTAAAAAACCTTCATTCGAAGGTATTTCTTTGAATGAAAGTTAATTTCCAAAGCTGTAAAAAAGGACCTTCAAACAAAGGTCTCATTTTTCCATTTTTGGAAATTACCTTTGTTTGAAGGTTTTTTTAAATTTTTATGTGGAAATGTCATACCTTTGAATCAAGGTACCTTCATTCAAAGGTCCTTCGAACGAAGGCCTTAAAAGTGACTTTTCCACCTTAGGCCTCAAATTTCCTCAAAAAATTATATTTCCAACCTTGGTTTGTACTAGCAAATGGAATGAATATGAAAAATAATTTGCAAGATTGTAGCACTCAAAGTAATATTTCCAACGAGTATAATATTGAATATATTTAAATTGATTATATTTTTTCTATTTTCTAGTGAAGATAGGTTTTTAACAATTGTGAAGGGCTATGTTCCACACATATGGATAAATAATAAAATAGAATATAAATAAATAAAATTAACTATGCTCTAGGTATTGATGTTCTTATTTTAATAAAAATATCAATTAATTCATATGAATACAAAAAAAACCATGTGAGATCGAATTAATCTATATGTCTTAGTTATAGTTAATCTCACTTCAAAAAGCTATAAAAATAAATTATGCAACAAAAATTATGGAAAAATATTTGTGTCCTAGATATCGGTGTTATGAATCTATGTATAAAAATTTATAATTTTATCCTTCTCACAAATAAATTTATGTTGTAACGAAGTAACATCACTTTCTAAAATTAGTATTAACTCTAAAAAATGAGTTACTAAAAGTTACATAAAAAAAATCACAAACTATTTCTTAATTTTTTTTAAAACATATGTATAATCTACAAACAAAATCTTAAAAATCACTAGTTCATGACATCTTCAAATTCTTCATAGTTTAGTTGTTATAGGTGTGAGAAAGTGAAAATTTAATTAAAAAATGTTGATTTCAATGTCTTACTTTGGCCAAAAAATGGGACACACTATTGTGGGATCACCCTATGAGTGATTCTCCTAGTTGCCTTGAGTAGATATGCTACAACCACAATAACACCCATGAGGAGGGGAGTGACACTAGGAGGAGGACCAGATGGAGGAACTCTAGCAACAACACAAGGGTCATTACCCCAATGATCTAGTAGCACCTGTGAGTGAACCACCTCAAGTGCAACTTTATTGGATTGCACTTGAATCTATAGTAAAACATTAAAACAAATCATAACTTTATGTAAAGCAAAACATGACAATCCATAAAATAATTAGAAAAATAAGCATAATTTATATCTTTTCATATGTTGAACAAAATATCCATCGTAAAAACATGTCAAATCTGAGTGAATTTGTGGGGGGTGTGAGGCTAGTCATCTAAATGAACCACATGTTATGAAAAGGTTTTGGTATGAATGGCTTAAAAAAGTCACGTATTCAATTCCAAACATCCTAAGCTCTGGGAGAAAAAGAAAAAGGTGTTTGAGAGACTTGTTGTTGGAAGTTGAAGATTGCATCATATGGTTGTCATTGATGTCAACACAGTACTACATGTATGTCTAGTTATCGGAAGCTATTTCACATTAAATTTGACCGTTATGTGTCATCCGGCATGTTGGTTTTTTGGTCTAGTTCCTACCATATAACAAACTATGATTTAGATAGATCTTGGCCGACATGGCATATACAATACTTAATGATGTTTTTATGGTCGACCTAATTGATGTGTTGGATATATATATATATATATATATTTGTATGTGTCTCTGAAAAATATAGAAAGATGATGAATGGGTGTATGGATGAATGAATCCAGATCAATGAATGAAGCAAGAAGTATAGAGCGATTATGTGTCTCCAAAAAGTGTGTAAATTGAGCATAAGTATAGAGCGATTATTGAGCTTCATCTAGAACTGAATTCAACACAAGAAAGGTGTAATTCATTAGTTCATTTTGGCGGTAAGCCATAACTTTTTTATTCTGGAAGTGAGCCATCTTCTTTGTATCTCTATGGCAGTGAGCCCTCCGGGTTGTAGCCCTGTGGACAATGAGTCCTTATTTCAGACAGTGAGCCTTATCTCTGGTAGTGAGCCTTTTTGTAATCGGTTTTGATATTCTCTATAGTGTGAGTTAATCCTCACCGTGGTTTTCCCCTCATTGGGTTTTCCATGTAAATATGGTGTTATTATGTTTGTGCATTTGCATTTGCATTTGATGGTTAATCACTCAATCAATTTATGTGTTAGTTATGGTAATTGAATTTAAGGTTATAATCTGTGACAATTGATTCACCCCCCCTCTCATTTGTCCTATCCAATAATTGGTATCAAAGCAAGGTCCTTTGGAATAAGTTTAACAGCTTGAAGGAGATCTTGGTAGCTTAAATGATGAAGGGATCTAACTTAGATGAAAAATTAAGAACAGAAACCTCAAAGTTTGAAAATGAAGATTTGAAAGAAAATGTTAAGCAGGCAGGTGAATGTATTCAGAAACTAAGAAATCATATGCGAAAATTCAAGTTGAAACATAAAGAAGTTCACTAGGAACTAAAAGAAGGAAAGGAGATTGCTGAAAAAATTGAAGATGGAACTTGAAGAAAGAAAAAGAATGGAAGAGAAGCTGAAATTGGAAATTGGACAAAACAAAGAAATTATCAATCAAAAGACAGAAAAGTGTGACAAGCTTGAACAAGAAGTAGCAATTCTTAAGTCTGATCTGGAAAAGGAAAAATGTTTTGAAGACAAATTTAAGATAAGCTTGGGAATGCTTGATGAATTAATTTCATCTCAGAAACCTACAAAGGATAAAGGTGGTCCAGGACTTGAAGAAGCACAAAATTCAAAAACTGAACCGATCTACAACAAAGTGAATAATCAAAGGAAATTTCAAGGCAATACTTATCAAGGAAAAGATAGAAGGATCAATACCAGAAGGATACTCGGCCAACAGCCTTATGATAAAAGGTACACATATTTTAATGGCTTTTGTTACTCATGCAATAAGTTTGGATATAAATCAACAGAATGTAGAATTCGGGTAATGATGAACAAATTTAATACTGGTAGAATATTTCATTCTTTTCAAGGCTACTGCTACACATGCAATATTTTTGGACACAAGGCTAATCAGTGCAGGACAAAGAAGAATACAAACTCACTTGATCAAATATTTGTTGTATGTCACTCTTGCAACAAATCTGGACATATCTCAAAATTCTATAAGAGCAAAGTTGAGAAGGAACTAAATCTGGAACAAAAGAACAAGCTTAATCTAGAAGAAGTATGGAGAGAAATGGAAAAAAATTGGAGAAAGAAAGAAGAACCAGAGAACAAGGACAAATTAGATAATTATGTATCTGCATCTGGTGTAGATACCTCTTCTATGAACTAAATCCAGTAATAGCCTCAGGGGGAGCAATCACAGAAAAATATTCCAAACCCCCGGTAAAAGAGATGTCATGCGATGACATAAGGATAGGCAATGTAAATTTTCATTCTGAAGGTAATAAATAAAATTCTGGCAGAAACAAGCTTTACAGAAGATTTGCGGAACTCTTTTTGTGTATTTCACAAATTGGCTAACAGCTTAGGTGGGAGAAGAATCTGACAGACTAAAGTACAAATGATGATGTGGTAAGCAATAAATTATCATTCATGATGAGACCCTAAAAGTGATAAGTTAAATAAGGAAGATTGAGTGGTCATTTTCATTTTGAAGTAAGTCAGTTGAGAAACAAAGGGTTAGGGTTACTAGCAAGCAAAAGTACGGAGAAAAAGGTAGAAGCAATGGAGTCAAAGGAAATGGTGGTATTTTATCCACATAGCAACAAATTGCAGAAATTGAGTAAGTTACAGATTGATGAATATGATCATGAAAAGATTCGAAGTCTCAAAATTTCTCTTTCAGTTGAGCAAATACAAAAGGTCAAAAATTTAGGGCACAAGGGTTTAGACATTTGGAGTGAATTTCCATACTTTTCAAATGTGGACATTGTTCAGGTAATTTTAAGCAGAATTCAAGATAATTAGATGATTCTTGACAAACCCTATGAGATCGCGAAGGAAGCAGTTGCAGCAATAACAGGACTATGTGATGTCGCACCTGTTCTTGTCAAGAAATCTATAAAGAACAAAAGGTCGCAACCCTAACTGGAGTAACAAGAGATCAAAGGGAACTTATAATTCACACCATAATTGACCATGTGATAAGGTATGTGGCATATGGAATCTCATATAAGATTTATTTTAGGAATAGGGAAGGTTCTACCTCAGCGATTGTTGTTTATGTTACACATCAAATGGTTGAGGAAAAGGTGGATTTTGACTTGTGTGAGTTGCTGAGAAATCAATTGATGGAAAATATAACTATGATAAAGAATGACAATTATCCTTTTCGCTTTGGAACCTTGGTTATATGCTTGATGATGTATTTTCTGAATTCATTACCATTGAAAGAAAATGTTGTGTGGAAGTCTACTATACCAGTTGGAAAGTAAGTTTATCGATATATGAACTGTCTAGCAGAAAGGGAAAAGGTTTTCCAAGAGTATTTTGAAATCAAGATAAATGCATGGAATTCTAGTATGATTTCTAGTATGGTCATGGTGTCTGAGGGAGATTCCTCCTTCGGAAAAAGGAAAACAAGAAAAATTAGTTCATGTCCCCCTCCAAAAATGAAGAAGTTGAAGACAGAAAAGAAGGAAGAAGGAAAGGAAACAAGAACTATAGAAGCACTTGATCTAGTATCAACAGATGATGATGAAGATGTTACTAAAGAAAAGGTGATAAAGATTCTTGAGCAACCTGATGGGATAGAGAAGATTGAAGATATATGGTTGTCTCAACCATCCTATGAATAGGATGAGATTATAGATGCTTTGGCTATTTATGTAATTCATAATGATATTGATCTAAGTGAATTGACAAGTACCTTACCAAAAGTATTAATTGAACAAATTGAAGACAAGTTAAGGTTACTATCACCTGGTGAAACAACAAAAAAAGATGAAATTCAATTGGCTTTAGAAGAAAGATGCAAAAATGAACAAAAGAGGTTGACCATGAATATAAATGAGATGAGGAGTTGTATCAAAAGTGTAAACAGTTTATATAGGTATTGTCTTTGGTTGCCTACTACTATTGGGAACTATAGAACAAAAATTGATTCTATTGAGAATGAATTAAACTCTATTGGAAAAACATATGATGTTCTTAATGACAAGGATGGAACACAAAAGAAAAGGATCAATTCCTTACAATTTGATCTTGTTGTCATCATGACACAAAGGGATGGTATTGTGAAAATCTTTTGGAAAGTCAAAGAGATAACTGACTTAAGATTGGAACAGCTTTTCGGTCTCTTGGAGGATGCTGAGAAAAACACACAGAATATTGCCATTCCAGATACTCTTCTGGAAACAATTTATTCAATAGAAAAGATTAATAGTATTTGTCTATACATCATGTTGGCAGTGGATTCTTGGAAGAAATGTCTTCTGGAACTGAAAGAAAAATACAAGGAAATATTTTGAAGGATTGAGGTAAAGAATCATTTTTGCTAAACCTTTTTTTTGGAGCAAAGGGAAGATAGAAATTTTTTTTGTCATTGATGTCAAAGGGAGAGAGAGAGAGAGAGAGAGAGAGAGAGAGAGATAAAGCATGTGAAATGAAGTGAACCTTTTTTTTTGTTTTGTTGTTGTTGACTTTTCACATCTTGTGTTGCCATCAATGACAAAGGGGGAGATTGTTGGAAGTTGAAGATTGCATCATATGGTTGTAATTGATGTCAACACAGTACTACATGTATGTCTAGATACCGAAAGCTATTTCACATTAAATTTGACCATTATTTGTGATTCGGCATGTTGGTTTTTTGGTCTAGTTCCTATCGTATAACAAACTATGATTCAGATAGATCTTGGTCGACTTGGCATATACAATACTTTATGATGTTTTTATGGCTGACCTAATTGATGTGTTGGATACATACATACATACATACATATATATAATATGTATATATATTCATATGTGTCTCCGAAAAATATAGAAAGAGGATGAATGGGTGTATGGATGAATGAATGAAGCAAGAAGTATAGAGTGATTATGTGTCTCCGAAAAGTGTGTGGTTGCAGTAGATCGAAATAAGAAAATTAGGTGAAGACAAAAGTGTGTAAACTGAGCAAAAGTATAGAGCGATTATTGAGCTTCATCTGGAATTGAATTCAACACAAGAAAGGTGTACTTAATTAGTTTATTTTCGTGGTAAGCCATAACATTTGTATTCTAGTAGTGAGCCTTATCTGTAGAAGTGAGCCTTTTTGTAATCAATTTTGATATTCTCTATAGTGTGAGTTAATCCTCACCGTGGTTTTTCCCTCATTTGGTTTTCCACATAAATCTGGTGTTGTTGTGTTTGTGCATTTGCACTTGATGGCTAATCACTTAATCAGTTTATGTGTTAGTTCTGGTAATTGAATTTAAGGTTATAATCTATGACAACTGATTCATCCCCCTCTTAGTTGTCATATCCAACACTTGTGTTATTCACAAAAGGGATGCCGACGGTCAAAGAATCCCAAATGGGATAACATGGAGTTAATGGGGAGGCCTTGAAAAAGAAGACAATAGGTATAATGAGCCAATTTTGGTTCAAAAACTATCAACCAGATGGTGTGAAATTTGCATTGTCAAACAAAAAATGGTGATTATAAATGCCACTATTGATTCAAGTTGGGCACCATGGGAAAATGAGAGACCTAGTAACATCCTTGTCGAGGCTTATAATTATGGAAAGTGGTGTTTGGACACCACTTCCAATCTTTCCACCAAGGTTTGTAAGAATTGATACCAATTTTGTGAATCTTATCAATTGAAATGGCCCTAATTAACTGTATCAAAAGTTTCATGACCTTGATTAGAAAGGTGAAACCTAGCCTTGGTTTCATTCCATGAAAGGAGACTAATAGAAGACTTGGAAAAAAAAAGAAAGTGGTTTTAATTCCTTTTTTTATAAACCTTAGAGAATGAACCCAAGGTGTCTTCACAAGAGGATGATCATTGCCTTGAAAAGTAGGAGACCATCAAATAATTTTTTAACTTATGGAAAGACCATTACAAAAGCTAGAACCATTCCAAAGAAGCTAAGTTTCTATGGCTTCCCAAGTACTTCAAATGTTTTTTTATCACAAAAGTCCCTTGGCTATAAACATACGTTTTTATAATTAGAAGGGTATGAAGCTCAATCCCCTTCCAAGTAGGTCACCTAGCAAGGTGACTAGTAGAGATACAATGTCACACTAAAAATTTCTAAGCCTCATTTCCCTCAAGTGCATGAATGGTCCAATTAGTGTAGAGATTCAATCCCTAATAATAAGTGGATAGTAATCCCAATCCTCCAAATTCGTGAGGGAGGTGTTGGTAGGGTAAGTGACAAACTAGGGTTCTAGAATAGCAATAGATCCTATTGTAAACCATCACAAAGGGAATGCAGAGAGCTCAAGGCCAACTAGGCCTCCAAAACAAAATGTTTTAGAAGGGACACATCCCAACACAAAGATATATGTATAAGATAAAAAATATGATGTAGGATACCAAATATATATGGAATGATGAATGTAATGAAATATTAAATATATCAATAGACAAAAGTTGCACAAATATATAATGCAATGTGTTATATGTTGTATGATAGATATTATTCATGATTCTAAGTATAGACACCAAATTCAAATCCTAACTTTGATCCTTCTACTATTGTTGCTTATGGGATATAAACACAACACATTAAGAATATTGGGGCTTGAAACTCTAGTTTGTGAATGCACTTTTATTGCTAGCATTGGTTGTATTGTCAGGACCCTGGTTAGACAATAGAGAGGAGACAAAATTTGAAATTCAAATTCAAATAAGGATATCAAATGAAGCTATGAATTTTTATTATAATTTACTCCAAAATCCCCTTGGTGTCAACCTCATGAGAGTGGGTTAGGCATTCAAGGGATGGTGAACAAAAAGAGGGAACTCCAAAATAAATTCCTAAAAAGATGTGACCAATCAAAGTATACACACAATAACTAACATGGGATGGAATAAAGGAGTAATGTAATACCAAATTATTAACACCCATAACTAAAGGAGATAATAGAATCTACTAAAAAGGCATATGCAGAGTTCCAAGAAGAAGAAGAAAAAAATTAAAACATTTTATCCTCCCCCTTTAGAGGAACAAGTCATTTAGTAGGGAAAGAAATACCATTCCACACTCCTCCATCTTCGAAGAAACCCTTTTCTTCTATTGCAACTTTCCCAACATAATCCATCAAGTATTTTTCAGCACAATAAATGGATATTTATTCATTCATCACAAACCAACTGCTACAACTCCCACTGGTTGGATCCCAGGTCGATATTTATAGTATATCTCCTTTGTAAAAATTTTAGCTTGGAGATATCTTCCATCAGACTACCAAAGAAGACATTCTCAAACAACATGCAGACAACATAGAGTAATTAAAGGGCATTATAAGTGAAATTTAGAATGTAAATTTCCATAGGTACAAGGAGATCCATCACAAAAATTGAGGAAACATATCAAAATTTTGGTCAATGGCCTCATATAGGATATGCAACAAGTGACCTCCCTCTTCCACATAATCACTATTGAACTTACAAAGGAAAAAATAGATGAGGAGAGGAGGAAATGTGTCATATATCACACTACACTAGAATCAAATATCAACACCTTGAAGAACACAAAGAGTGATATCAATACACTATCAAAAAAAATTACAATGTCCTAATCTAACTAAGAATCTCAAAGGCCAAACAGAGCATATATAATAATAAAATATTTGAGTAGAGAATACATATGATTCCCTACATGAAATAGATGTAAAGATAAGGACCCAATTGGAAAAACTACAATAGGTGCAAGACCAACAAGAGAAAATCAAAAATCAATTTAAATAATTAAGGGAAGTAGTAATCTTGTGATTAGCCCATATTACAGGCCTCATTCGGGATGCTCATAAAATAGCCCAACAAATTCAAATTCCCACCATATTTTTGGAAGCATAGAAGATAAATGCACAAAATCACCTCCTCCAACAAGATAAAGTTTAATGGGACAACACTTTTTCAATAAATAGACAAGAACATGCTTCTCACCAAATAATTTGCTTAGCATTTTTTAAGGATAAAACATAGTTTTGAAAGGGGGGATGATTTTTCCAAGGTAAGTGATAGAGAAAGGGTCCATAACAATAATAGATCCTACCACAAAATAATGCAAAGCTCAAGTTTGATTAGGCCTTCAAAAGAAAGGACATATTTTGTAAGGGGCACATCCCAACATAAAGATATATGTATAAGATAGGAAATATGATGTAAGATACTAAATATATGAAATTAAATATAGATGAATGGAATTATGAATGCAATGAAAGATTGAATATTATTAATATATAGAAGTTTTGAATATCTTTTGTAATGTGTTATACATTGTATGATGGATATTATTCATGATTCATATTAAGGTATTAAGTATAGACATCTCATTCAAATCCTAACTCTAATTGTTCTATGATTGTTGTTTCTAGGGTATAATCACAACTCATAGAGATTAATTGGGGCTCAAAACTTTGGTCTGTGGTCCCCACTTTTATTTTTAACGAGAGGCATCAAAAAGCCCAAGCCACCTAATAAAATTCCCTATAATTTTTAGAATATTCCCAAATAAAATCAAGAAAGAAGATTTTCAACTTCGTGTAAGAAGCCTTAAAGGGAACCCAACATGAAGAGTAATAAACATGAGTGGCAATAAAGACATTTGAACAAACCTAGAAGTTTCCTACTAGAGATAAAGGTTTTATGACCCAATAAGCCAAAAAAAATTGAATTATGGTGAGAACAACTTGCCATAAATATGCTTGGGATGCATGGAAAGCAAAAGGTGTACCTAGAAATCCAAAAATTTCACCATGATTGATCCTTTTCCAACCATAGGAATTGAGCCAAGAAGAAGTAAGTAGGATGGATTATATATAATATTGAGTCTTATGTCATTGAATGGTAGAAATTGAGGCTTTACAAAAAAATTGGAAAATGCAAGGCTTGATTGATATTATTATCCTTTTCCAAGAAGTGAGAAAAAAGATAAAAAAATGGTCATTAATAAGTTGGGTTGATGAATTTGGCAAAGATATACCTTTGACCAACCCTTGAGACATAGAATGAGCCAAAAAGTAACTAAACGCTTTAGCAAAAAGCATATATAGAGTTGGAGCCAAAGGAAAACCTTGTCTATTGGATTTGAAAAGCCCAAAAGCATTGGATTACTAACGATTGATAGCAATGCAAGTAGAGGCATATTTAAAAATCATGCTAATAAATTGAAAGAATCAATGCCCAAATCCTAAGGCTTATAATATGGCCAGTATAAAAGGCTATTTAATTTAGTTGTAGGCCTTAACAAAATAAATTTGATGAACATAGCCTATATATTAGGGCATTGATACTATTTCATAACTTCCCAAACTACATTTATATTATCTAATATATTTGTGGACTTGATGAAATCAATTTTCTTAGGCCTTACAATTTGATGAAGAAGAGGTCACAACTTGAAATCCAAGGCTTTAGTAATGATCTTATAAGATACATTGAGCAAGGTAATAGGACTCAAATTACAAATATCTTCTAGATCTCTAGATTTAGGTATGAATTTGGTATTTACTTTATGAGTAACTTTTCCTAATGATTTAGAATGGAAAGATTCAAGATAGACTTTATGCAATTCATCACTAACACAATCCCAAAGGACCTTATGAAATTCACAAGGGAAGCCATCATAGTCAGGGTCTTTGTCATTGGCCACGGTATGGACCACTTATTTGAGGTTAGTAATGAAGATAAATTAATCACAAAAGGATTGTTGAGTGGAGGAAAGTTGATTGGGAACAACATTGAGGCACTTGTGTAAGATGAGATCATGTTCAAGAGATTTTTTTATGTTTTAAAAACTTTCTCATAATGTTTGAAAAAATCCTAAAAAATATCAAGGAGTTTTTTAAAAACATTATTCTTGTCTTTGAACTATTTAATACCATGTGAAGTATGATGAGCCATGAGATCTTAAAAAAATATTTGGAGGCTTGAACCCCAACCTTCAACTAAGAAATTTAGTTTTAAATTGAGCACCTCTTAACTAAATAACTGGCAACAATTTTCTTAAGATGGCAAAGTTTACCCACCCTAACTTATAAATCAAGAGAGAAAGGGTCAACTTCAAGAGCTATAATTTCCTAGTGAAGCTCCAAGATTGTGGCCTCATATACACAACATAAGAAGATGGTTAGTTGGTGCCCATGAGTGTGGAGGAAACAAGTACACCTAATGGATTTATTTGTCAAGCAATCCAACTAGTTGTATGAGAAGGAATTTCTTCGAAGTTTCACACCTATTTGATGTGGGCTAATAGTGGTTGATTAGTCAACAAAGAAATATTAAAAGTAATTGAGATTTGTCACCCCGAGGTATACCCACTTTTCATTTAATTTTGAACCTAATGGGACTATGGTTAGATACAGAGACCTTTGGAAAAGGCTCAACCAAAAAGGAAAACTAACTGGCAAAGGATAAAAAGGATTGAGCATAAATCATGGCATAATCTAGGCATTTAAAGAATCTATCAAAACTAGCCTAAAAATTATTTCATGTACACCAATGGGAATGATTATGGTAGCGGCCCATATTGGGATAAAAAAGACTCAATTTATTACACATTTAATACCACACCTCCCTCTCATCAAATGTCCAGTGTAAAGGTAGAGTTCCATCTTTATCATATGTTATCTTGACCATATTAAATTCTCTACACATGACCCAAGTTGTGGAAAATAATGAGTTGGTGATTCATTTCCATAATAAGGATATCTCAATAGTATCATCAAAAGCCTAAATTTATAATACCACAAGAATTATTATTGATATTTAAGAGGACCTAGATCACATAGTTAGTGGGGTCAAAACATTAGTCAATAATATGTTGAATCTACCTAGGAGAGAGAAAGGTGTCAACCCCTCCACAACTAACATTATGATTCTTATAAAAAATACAGTTGAGTAACTAAATGACATGGAAAGTAGTAGAAAACAAAAAAAAATCTTGACCTCCTATAAATAAAGAAAATTTAGAGTTGAATGCTTTTGATGAACTTCCCTCACTGTATATTTCCTAGGGAGGATAGTCAGACCTCAAGCATACTAGGAGATCAAATTCATTTATAGGAATCAAGAGGCATCTCATCACTATCTAACTCTTGGAGAGAAGAATAACGATTCTGGAGATTTTTTTTTTTTAAATACTACCCAACTAGATGTTGGGAATTGACAATCTTCTTTTTCTGTAATTTATTCTCTCTTCCAACCACCTAGGTGGGCTGCAATAATGTCACAGATACTTAGGGGAGAGGGGAGAATGAATAGTAGCTTCTAACTGAGAAGATAAAATGAATGCCAACTTTTTTATTCGATAGAATCTTGGCCTAGAGGAAGGCTCACAATTAGATGGAATAACTTTTTCCCCTTATTAAAAGGATTTGAAACCTCTCCTTTCTACACTTTAGTAGCTGGGTGATGAAGATTGGGTTGGGTTTTTACCTAAGGATCATTGGAATTGATATTCTTATTTTTATGATTTGTAAATGTAGTCCTTTTTTTCATTTTTCAAAGAAGGATCCTTAATAGACTAGAAAGTTAATTTGACTTGAGGAGTAACCAAAGGGAAAACCTTAATCTTATACTTAACGGACTGGCATCAAAAACAAGTATTTTTCAAGGTAAGATATAATCCACACTAGGTGTGGCAAAGATGTCCAATCTAGATATTCACAAATTATTTCAAATCTTTGGAAATATCATATCTCAATACACACATGATTTTTATGGACAAGCTTGATAAAACTTATTAGGATCAACAAATATGACTTTCCTAAGAGAAGCAACAATAGCGGTTAATAAGTTCCAACAGAGTAAGGGTAGACTAGAAAATTCAAGCCAAACTGACACATAAAACATCTTTTCATCTGAGATAATAAAATCACACATCCATGACTAAAAAACTAATAGAGGTGCAAAAATATATCATAGGTCATATTTGAGGATAGTCTCAACATGGCTGACCTCAACAAAGTGAAAAATAAAGAGCCATTTGGCAAGGTTCTGAATAGCATCAAGTCAAACCCCATGTGGGGCCCAATGTTTGTTAACCCATTCATGAAGCATGATTTTTGGGGAAGTTCTCCTAAAAAAATATCATATGAAATTAAATTGGTCTAACCATTTGCATGCATTATCAAATTCAAGGATGGATAAAACCACATCCACTAAAGGGTCATAAATCTTACCTCATGGAAAACCTTTAGAACCAATGTTTGGGGATGCTTGTTTGTTGGTGCCATTGCTCACAAATGCCAAACGATCAACACCCACAATAATGTAAAATAGTAAAAGTTTTCCTACACCAAAGGTGTGAAGTGACATAAGAATGGCAATAGATTGTAGAAAAGACACAAACCCTAGCAAATCTCTCTCCAAATAAATACATTTTTAATTATAATGATTTAAATCAAGAGGCATATCCCACAATAATTGTCTTACATTATTTTTTATTTTATTTTTATTTAACAAATAAAATACAATGTTAGTATATAGAATAATTTGGTAAAGAAAAATATTTTAAAAAAATGTGATTCAAGTTGGATTAATAAAATGTATACAAATAAGTATAGATTAATTTATATTTGATAAATATGAATTAAAAGAATGCACATTATGAAACTAAATGTAATGAATAAATATGTTTATTTTTGTGATTGAAGAATATTATTTTTATTAAACATTTTAAAATTTGTGGTGTTTCAAAATAAAGAATGGATGATGACAATATATAATTTACCTTGTAATCATAATATTTTATTTATGTTGTGGAGGGTCAAGTCAAAAGATCAAGATTAAGTTTAAGTTCATGATAGTAGAAATGTCCTAGTAGAATTGTGGAGGTCTAGTAATCTACAAAAATATCCTTTTTGTTGGGATAATGTGTCTCAACCTTGCAATTACATAAAGTATTGTTGATACATAAGTTACTATTGATATGTCAATGATGAGGGGGCATAGGGGGTTTCCCCCCCCGCCCGAAAGGAAATATTTATTTATATTTTATTATTGTAAATCTGGACCATTCATCATTAGGTATTAGATCTAATGGTCGATATTTTATTAGCTTGAATTGCCCTAGAAGGCAACCCTATTTTATGAGGGCGTTGTATTACGGTTGTGTATTGTGATGTATTATGAAAGTCTAATAGTAGTTGTGTTGCCTCTCAATCTCTAGTTGGTGATACTCCTATGAGAAACTTGATCTACAAGTATATTGTAATATTTGTGATTTCTGAATAATATATTAGGCAGCTTTTGGAGTGTGGGGTTTTTCTCCCGAAAGGGTTTTCCCCACATAAATCACTGTGTTGTGGTATGCATGATATTTATGTTTATTTATGTTTAAATTTTTGTAACTATTAAAGATCTATACAATTTTTGCATTATCCTCCTCTCAAGATTAGTGTAGAAAGTTGTTCCACTACCTTAACTTCCTTACACTTTTCACTTCACTCAATTCCCATTTAAAGTTTTTTCTAGCTTTTCTCATATTTAAGGACTATTGATCTTTAGAAATAACTAGAAAGAGTTGTTTTTGTGTCACAAGGAGACATGTTATCATAGGAAAACCCCCCACAAATGTATATAAAAGTTTGAAGATAATAAGCAAGGGCCATAGAATGTTGTATGTATATTTTTTATTCCTTTTAGTGCACCAAATCTAAATGTTTTGATTTTGATTGCTCCTTTAATGCTTTAGAATGAGAGATAATTTATGGATTCTAATTATTTTAGAATGGATGTATTTTATTCCTTTAAATACTTGTACATGGCATTTCAAATTTTATAAATCATGTACTTAGTCAACTCAAGATGAGAAAAGAAAGGGGGCCAATTGGCCAAAGTTTGAATTTACATTTTAAAAAAGAAAGGGTCAAATTTATAACTATAAGGTCAACCTTGAAAACACATATATAACCTTGGGTAGATAAATAGTGAAATTTAGGTGGCTAATGAGTATATCTAGTTTGGTTTATAGATAAGTGTGATAAATGCATGAACAAGACAAATGTAATGGAGTATTTTTGTATAGGGATAAAGTAGGAGTTGAATGTGCAAGGATATGTGTATAGAGGCAGATGAAGACTAGGGGAATGAGCCCAAATTTGTACATGATTATGCTATTCATAGATATGTAAATATATTCTGATATTTCCTTAAAATAGACATAAAATTAAATGGAAAATAGCATAAATATGTAAATTTCACTATTAAAATATTAAAATGATGAATTTATAAAATTTTATGTTCGTAAATAATTCTTATATTATTATCTTTTATTATCATTTAACAAATAGAATATAATATTAAAATATATAATAATTTTTTTTGCCCAAAAGGCTAATAGCCTACATATTATATTAATAATAATAGTAAGTAATTACAAAAGTGGCCAAGAGGGCCTAAGTAATTACAAAAGCGTCTGATCTTTGAAAGTTCGGTCTGAGAAACCTGTCATACCATTAGACTTGTCGAGAGTCAGGATTCTCAATTCCTTCATACCGCTTCCATGAAATGCATGTTAGAACTTATGAAGCATGAACGAACGTTGAAATCTTAAAACACTAGCTTTGCATTCACCTTGTCGATGGTCAGGGTTCGCACATCCTCCTTACTGACTACCATCTTCATGTAGAGCACAAGCCTCATCACCGACTCACAAAACCTTCTTACTACTTCCCTTTTTTGGGGGTCGGGGATAGGGGATCCCTCATACCCTTTACACTACTTAATCATCGCAAGCCACAACCACAAATCCCGAAGTCTGATCTTCTTTGCAACAAGTAAGTAATTAGACTGAAGTCTGAAACCCGATCAGACTTTGTGAAATTTGACTAACTCCTTTGTTTCTGGAAAATGATGAACGCTAAGCCTGAGGTCCGATCTCTGAAACTCCAAACTGGGAAGCCCGATTTTCCTTTAGACTTGTTGGGAAATGGGAGTCTCTTCTACCTTATCCTTCCTTCACTTTTGCGAATTCCAACAATCTGACCTTCGATCTCTGAAAGTCTGATGCTTATTCCTAATAATTTTAATATAGTGAATTTATAATTTTTTGATTAAATTATAATTTAATTGGAGAAGTATATCACTTACATGTAAAGTAGAGAATATATATTACTTTATTCAAAGGTAGATATTTAAGTTTCTAGAAGAAAACCACAAGAATTAGGCTTTAAGAATGAAAATATAGAGTGCAAGATTCATAGAATCTAGAACATCACTCAAAAATTCTTAGTATCTTTTAGCAACATGTTCTTAATGTTTTTCTAGAATAAAGTTGATGAAAACTAACAAATAGAGAAGAAGTTGCAACAAACTATGATAAATTTTTAGCTCTCCTATATACAAATTGAGATATCTTATCACAAGCAACCAATATCAAATTGATCAAGGAAATAAAATTTGTGCACACACCTAAATTATTATGAATAAGTCTTAGGGTGAGGATTTACTCAACACTAAATTTCCCCTTCCCTTCATGTATCTATTATGTAATCATGAGAATATTTGTAATTTTTATATATTTGTTAAAGCATGATGTGAGAGACAATATGTAGAGAGATCTAAGGAGGGCATTGTTTGTGACCATAAGAGTTTGTTGACGGAGGTATTGAAATGGGAATGGAAAAGTGAGCCTCACACATTATAACATGGTCTTCAAATGAATATAGGTTGGGTTCCAAAAAAATTAATGATTATGGTGTAAAGCATGGCCACCAATCAAAAATAGTTTTCTCGGAGAATTCTAGTTTAAGAAACTACACACCTTCTTCAAACTATGCTAGCAAAAATCTAAGAAAGTAAAAATCCCAAGTGGATTTAAGGGTGTCTATTTGAGGGGAGATTACTACAAAATAAAAAATTGTAATGAGTTATCATGTAGATAAAGTAGGCTAGATAATGAATTGAGTAATTTTTTGATCCAAAAACAAGGAGCATGTTCCTCATGCACTATTCATTAAAGATGAATTTATATCTGAGCTTTTAGAGAGCATGGATGAATAATATTAGTAACCATCTAACATGCAATGAAATGAAATCTAAGAGAGAAAACATCATGAAATAAGACACATACCATCAAGAAACTCAATTTGGGTAAAAAATGTAATTAAAAGGTGAGAAAACAAACACTCATTTACTTAAATATAAACAATATAGGAGGTGGCAGCCTCAAGGATTAGAAAGTAGATTTTTATCCTACTAAAATAAACTCCAACAACCTCAAAAGAATTCACAATTCACTTCTCCTAACTATGCTCCTAAAAATAATCCCAACTGTGATCCTAAATGTTTATCAACCCTTAAATATGCAAAAAACAACAATAATGGCGATAAGGAAAAACACAAAAGACACCTCAAAGATTGCCTAAGGAATTGTTAACACAAAGAAAATAGATGAAATAATGCAATTGCTTATACCTTCTCCATGTTGATGAATCCCTTGGTTGGCCCTTGATGTTTAAGATCCTTGTGTGCTCCTTGGATGGCTAGATGCAAGATTGACAATATGACTAGATGCAAGTGCAAATGGCTAAAATGGCTTGGCTTAATGAGTGATAATACTTGTGAATTGAGTGCTCAAAATGATAGCATGTAGGTGCAAAATGACTAAGTCTTCCCCCCAAAATGCCTTAGAAGAGGGGGTATTTATAGAGAAATTTGAATTCTCTAGAGAATTCAATGGTTGAGATTGAGCCACCAAGGTCAAGATGTAGGGCTATGGTGAGTTGAGAACTCACAAGCCCTCTCATCTTGACATGTGGAATGTGAGATGGCCAAGGATAAGATGATGTGGAAGTGAGGTGGAAGGGAGGTACATGATGTGTAAGAAGGACATGTACCTTGAAAGTACATTGGGGGATGAGAAGAATCCTGAGTGAATAAATGTGAATTAAAAATTTACATGCTTGGAAGAATCCCATGGACAAGACAAGGTTCCAAAAAGGGAAGCACTTGTCCACATGTGACTTGATGTGACAAGTCAAATGTTCTAGAAGTTGCATGGGGATAAGGTAAGCCTTGAAAGGATAAAATGTGAATTAAAAATTCACATGGGGAAGAGAGGAGCCTAGGATAAATAAATGTGAATTAAAAATTCACATGGGAAAGAGGGTCAATGCTAAGAAAGGCAAATGGAAAGGTTGACTAAAAAAGGAATGCTAAATGTGGCTAATGACTTTGATTAAGGTTGTGCAAATACATGATTAGGAAAATTAATAAAAGATTAGAGGCAAGTGGCAAATGTAGGAGGATGTGACATTAATCCTTAATTAAGAGGATGCACATCCTAATCATGAATTAATTAAATTAATCTAGATTAGAAAGAGATTATGGAGGATGTGACAAGGAGAGAGAAAAAAGAAGAATTCAAAATTGATTTTAATTCAAAAAGGTTAAAATGACTAAATTAAGTAAATTGTTGTATTTATTTAATTTAGAGAGGAAAAAGGTGAAAGGTAAAGCATTTAATTGTTAAATTAAATACTTTAAGGACTTTAGGCAGAAAATGTAATATTAATTGAATAAATTAATATTGACGGGATGGACGAATAAAGAGATGAATTTGATCGTATGGAAGTGGTCAAATTTGTATGTCTACATTTTTCCCCTCTTATCTTTGTGCATTGGCATGATGGAGGATGAGAGCACTAATGCTTAGGATGGTGGTCACTTTGATTCTTGTTGCAGGTATCTTGATGGAGCACATGGAGCACTTTGATTCCATGATAGTATATGTGGCTATATGGATTGTTCATTTGATTCATGTTTTGAGGTTACTTGTTCCCCTTATGCAATGTATACAAGTGGGAGAAAGTTAGGAAAAGGTGTGTTGTACACCTTGCATAATGTATTTAATGTAATTATTCTTGGGGCCACTTTATATTGTATGTAACATTGGGACATAAGTTAAGTTGCTAGAATGTAATTATTTAATATTGGGGAAAATAATTAAATAAAGTACCCAATATTAAATGTGGGGACATGGTTTTATAATCTCACGGTTTTAGTCGCATGGTTTTGTGTAATACCACTTGGTGGTTTTGTGGGAGCTTATTTCTATAAAAGCAACCACAAGGGTAGTTGTTTAGGTTGGTCAAGCTTGCATGTTAGCTCTTGTTAGCATTTGTGAGGGTTTCAAGCATGGCATGGGATGTGTGGTTACATGCTTGTTCACATGGATTGCTTGGAGAGGGTTTGATGCTTCAATGGTGTTCATGGAGACTCTGGAGATGTATTGTAATCTTTATTGTTGAATAATACATGAGAGATGGATGCTTTTGGAGGATGGGTTTTTTCCCTCTTAAGGGTTTTCCCAAGGTATATCTTGTGTCATTTTCATGGGTATGTTGTCTATTCGCTTGCATGTGGATTTTGAATACTTAGTTGCATAGATTTCTCTTTTGGGTTATGTGGAAATTATCTTTAAATGGCTGCAAATTTCCAACAACTAGAACCCTAAAAATGTACATAAACCTCTAATAATGATTCATGCACATTCCATAATGATTATAAATATATTTATAGAGCATGTGAGAGTCAAAGAGAACAAAAACTTGTATTACCAAGATGTAAAAGAGAACTAGAATGCCACTAGATGTGCATAAAATTTTGGGTTCAGTTTTCCACTCTACACAAATTAATGGTCACATTTTCATCCCAAAAAAATATTTTTACCACTTATTATAATTGGTAATTTCACCATTGCAATAAAAATACTTAGTTTTATCCTAGATATTTCCTATCAAAATCCTCATCTTGATGTCCCATACCATCTGATACATTTTTCAACATTCAAGAGATTGTCCTTGTTCAACATGTCATGAAGTATGAAAACCATTCTCTTTAAAAATAATTCTTATTTGATGAAATAAATGATGTTGCATTTGGTTATTATAACATTCTTATAATTCAACAAAGGACCTACAAAATTAAGTCTTTAGCCATGCCATTTACTTCAAAACACTTCATGAGATAAATACTTTGACTAAAGCACTAGAGGGTGTTGTTAGAAAGGTAAGGACATGTTTAAATAAGCTAGAAGTAGAGGAATGAAATAGGGAAGGAGCAAGAGTCAGATTAAAAAGATGCCACCATTGTGCAAAGAATGAATTTGAATGCAAAAAGCATGTGAAGTGGGTACAAACAAATATTACAAAATAATTAAGAGAAAATAAATGATTTTTTAATTAAAAATTAAAAAGGGGAGAGAGATAATATAGACAAGTGAAAAAGATGGCATCCTAGAGGGAAAATTGGCAAATGAGTTGGAGAAAAAATAAAGATGGTGATAATACGATAATGAGCATAAGTGGTGAATGGATAAAAAGTTAAGACAAATGTTAAAAGTTAAATAATTGGAGAATTAAATAGTAATGTTATGGAATTGAGTGGCAAAAGGAGGAATATGGATTTTAGGCTCTAAAATTCAATCCTCCTAATCATAGAGTGGGGTGTGTCATTTTTTAGAAAAGCCTCCAGACTAATATAAAAGTGACACATTTTTAAAATGTGGAAGTAATATAACAACAATTCAAAGAAGATATTGGATATTCCATATCAACATATCCTTTTTAATAGTGCATTAATGACTAACTAAGAGTTATCTTTGAAAACCAAATTGATAATTCTTTATGACTTGGCTAAGTGTAAACCTTTTAGTAATTCCTAAAAATTAACACTTTTATTTGAAGTGGATGAAAGGAGGAGGGGAAAATAATAAGCTTATTGTTATTGTTAGAGTAATCATGCATTAGATAATAATTTATTAATCTTTAATTGATTATTAGTCTAATTTATTCTCATGCACTTAATCTAAACTTAAGAGTTCTTTATTCAGTTAACTAAGTTATTTTCTATGTTAACTAAAGTGAGCTATTATTAGATCATTGTGTCTCATCACATGTGATGTTGACACTTGTCCTGATCTAATTCCTTTACCATTTAGGGTTGCTCCTATATAACACTCAACTCTCATTGTATTATCTTAACACCTCTAGAGTTTTACTCTCGAACTCTCAACCTTTGAGGACTCTTGTTTTCCTTGAAGATTCTTGAGGTTCATTCTGTAGCTTTTTCTTGTTGAGGAATATTGGACATATTGTTTGTAGATCTCTTCTGTGGAAGGTGTCTTTGTCCGTTGTTTGATCTCGTGCCTCATTTTTTTCACAATTCTAACATGATATCAAAGTGCGGATTCAGTAAACCCCTTCTCGATTTATGAGGTTTTTTTTTTCAACAAGGGTTACAAACTTCATATCTGAATCCCCTTTGCTTTTTTTGCAAATTTTGGAGGTGAACAATTTTTAGATGCTTTTTGGCACAAAATAACCTCATCGTTGGATTTAGAGCTATTGAGAAAGTCAGATTTGGCTTTTGTTTGGCCTGATTTAGACTCTTGAGGTTAGATTTGCAAGCGTTTGAAGTGGTTACTTTTTTTCAGATCCAGAGGATAGCTATGATTTTGGTGCATTTTGGCACAAATAGGACCTTGCCATTGCATTCACGAGGCCGATTCCATGAATTTTGACTATAAATTCACCCTATTTCAATGTTGAGAGCTTCTGAGGCAATTTTTTTGTTCAGGGGTCATACGACCCCTATACAGACTCCTTCGACATGAGTTTCAAAAAAAAGGGAGCATAAAAAAATAAGTTCGGTATTTTTTATTTTAAAAATTTAGTTTTTTTCAAAAAACGTTATTTAAAATTTTGTGTAAAGTTTTTTTTCTTTTTTTAAATGAGGTGAATTTTCTTAAAAGGCATGGGTGCATTTAATGCCACCTTGCGCACAGGGTACTTACCCCGGCTATAGGATAGTGCAGGTCCCACTGACTGGCAACGTTTAAGTTGACCAATGGCCTTTTGCTCCACTGGTCGATCGTTCAATGATTTTCTTGCCATTCAATGAAATTTCTAATAAGTCGACCTTTTTTTGACGAAATTTTATTTTTCTAGTAAATTGATTTTTTTCCACCAAAGAGGAATATTCTAGGGAATCTTCGCTAACATCATGTTGACGTCAATCGTACGACAAGATATAGGCCCCCTTTTACCCTCCATTTTCCCTAAAGGAGTGCTTTTTTTTTCTTTTGGTCATACAATGTCAGATTTTGACAAACGAGATATCATTAGAAAGCTGGTTCCACCAAATTTCTAGTGGTGTGGGTCTCAATACCTTTTTTTTATTGTTGGTGCATTCTATAGCCTATTGAAGTTAGAGGTGTTGTTTTCAATCCTGAGCTCATAACTTTTCACCAATTTCTCCATTTTTCACAATTCCAACAACATCGGAATCATATTTTAGATCTCTTTACAACCATCCATGCACTTTTTTCCAGATTTCTCTCCAGGTACATTTTATTCATTTTTTTGTGCTTTTGCACTCTAGTAAATTACTTGGACGTCTTAGTGCCTAATTTTTTTTTGTTTGCGTGGGATGATTCTTTTTTGGCTGTTCTATATGTATTTCCAATATTTTATCCTATTTAGACATTGCAGACATATTTTTCATGCACATTCTCTTTTGTAGATGCACTAAGATAAAGTGTCATTCTAGTGTATATTTTTTTGGGATTTTGCACATCCTATTGTGCCTTTTGTATTCACACTATGATATAAAGTGTCATAGAGGCTTGATGTTTGCCTTTGGTTTGCCATCACACCTTTTCCAAGTGTCCCTTCCATGACAATAGTGAATCCCAGTGATTCTTGCCTCATGTGTGTGTGTCTTAGTTTGCACACCCTTTTATTTGTAGGATGTTTCTCCTACATGCATTTCTTGGTTTCACACAGTTTTAGTGTACCTGTCATGACTCTCTCTTTTTAGCATTATGGGGGGTTTCTAGTGTTAATGCTTGGAGACATGTAAAAATTGACCTAACACCTATCACACACCCTAAACAACATCAAACAACATTGAACAACATTGAACAACATCCAAAACCCTAATTTCCTCTATTAATTGAATAATATGACATTATTTAATTAATTCACTTTTTCATCATTTTCGACAAACTAAATAAATTTCATTTATCTAATAAAGTCCTAAAAACCCTAATTTTGCTATTAATTAAATAAATGACATTATTTGATTAATTCACTTTTTCATCATTTTGAAAAATTAAATAAATTATATTTATTTAATAAAATCCTAATCTATTCTTATTTCATCCTGTTTGATTAAATAATGCCAATTATTTAATTACATCGCTAAATCACTTTATTACCCTAAGTTAATTAAATTATTAAAACATAATAATTTAATTAACACACTTTCCCTTCAAATTTTGAATAATTAAATCAAACTATTCAAATCATTTATCAAAAATCAAATCAAACTAATGCAACTTTGTTTGCAAAAGTCAAACCTTATTTGCATGTTCAACTCCAAAAAGGAATTAATTAATTAAATCAATTAATTCATAAATCCTTATCCACCTTTTGATTGAAAAAATTACAATTGTTGACTAAGCAATCTAATTTGTTGACTAATCAATCTATTTCCTAACTAAACCATCTAAATCTTAACTGATCAATCAATTCCTGACTAATTAATCTAAATCATGATTGATCAATCTAAATCATGACTGATCAATCTAAATGCTGACTAACCAATCTATTCCTCAATCACACAAATTGTGCAATCTACTTTGCACAATCTTCTCATGTTTAAATCCTCTCAACACCTTTCAATCGTTGATCTTGATCCAACATTGTTGAATCCTAATCGTCGATTCAAAATCTCATTTTCTATATAACAAACCTCTTTCCTCACAAATAAGGATCAAAGAATCAACATACCTTATGCAACGAAGTGTTGTCAAGATCACCATTGATAGAGCTTCAAAATACCTTCGGTCAAACAACATCAACATCGTTCTTCAAGCTTGAACACGATGCAACAATGGAGGCTTTGTAGTGATACGAACAATCCAACATCAGGCGAATACACTCTGATACGGGATGGTAACACTTTGCTTATTGTTTGAATTCAATTTGGTAATCATAGATTTCCTAAATTTGTTTTCAATAGCTTAGTTTCATTTTGTAAGTGTAGGATTAGATCTTAGATTTGTGTGTTTGATCTTAGCTTAGATTCTCATTTCCAGCACATTTAATCTTGTTTGCATCTAATGATTTTCCCCCTCACACATTTTGGCATGCCTGATGGGACCATGGTCCTCACTACTAATATTTTTATGAGTTTAAATTGAAGTTGCAAGGTTTTGGAGTGCTTTTGAAAAATGTTTCACGCACTGCCTAGAAAAAATTTGTAATTGCCTATCAAGAAAACTGCACATTTGCAAAAATTTATGAGCATCTTCTCTGAAAAATGAGCATTTGATTCTAACAGGGGAACTTTTTTAAAAAAATTGAGCATTTTCTCTGACAGACCAGTGCACAGAATATGCATTGTTGTAATTGATTTTTTGCTAACATGGGCATGTTTTTGAATGTGTAACAGGTGCTAACGGATTTGTATGCAAGGTTTGAAAGACATTGACTTGTTTTTTGTAGGGAAGATGAACGGTCGAAGCACTCCAGATCTACAAACTTTTTTTATTAAGTTAGGAATGTTTAATTTTGGTGCTTTAAAAAGAACAAGACAAATGCACACTTTGTTTTGGTGTTATTAAAATTGAACCCTTCCAAGCTTTCTTAAAATAGGAATTGTCATTTGGTGTTTTAAAAAGAACAAGACAAATGCACACTTCGTTTTGGTGTTACTAAAAATTGAGCCATTTCAAACTTTTTTAAATTAGGAACTCCTATTTGGCGCTTTAAAAAGAACAACACAAATGAACCTTTCATTTTGGCACTCTTAAAAATGAACCATTTCAAGTTTTTCTAAGTTAGGAATTATCTATTTGGTGCATAAAAAGAACAAAAAATTTCAATCAAGGGGCTCTAAAAATGAACTCTTTCCAAGTTTGCATAATTAGGAACTTTGATTTTGGTGCATAAAAAGAACACAAAAAGATTTCCATTTTGCTAACGTATGGTTGTTTTTACTTTTGTTGACCAAGTTAAAACCAAGACTGATTTCTTAGAAACACTCAGATTTGGGCTTAAAAATGAACAAACTATTCTTTTTGTTTTGCACCATTGCTATTTTAAATGATTGATGTCCTAAATACTTCATATTGGTGTAATTAAAAAGAACTTTGTTATGCTTTATTCACACATTTTTGGGGATAACATCGCTCGAGGTGTTTAAAAAGAATCAAACTACTATGAAGTGTTTGTTGTGCATTCAGTGTTTGGCAAGCTAAAGTGTTTTGTCTTCTCCCCTCACACCTTTTTGGCAATCTTGGGTGAGCGAAAAACATTTTTGAGCTTCACATTTTATTTTTCAAATTTTACCTTAAAGAGGGGGCTTTCTTTGAGACACATCCCGCGTTGGAGAACTCATTGCAAGGTCTTGAAGCATGTTTACTGGCAAGCTATATCAAAGGTTGTGAAATCATAAGAAATTAGCTTCAAGTCGTGTTGACAATAGACTACACCTAATCCCACGCCTTAAGCGGAATGAGAACAATTAAAGAGCCTTAAGTGGCCAGCAGGTGAGTGCCATATTTTCCTGTTCACAGTTATGACTAAGAGCCAAATTGTTTTAGAAGCCACCCTATTATCCAAAAACATTATTTGAAAGTGATGCATTAGAATTTACTTGCCATGTTCAATTACAGGCCTATGCCATAAGTTGCATGTAAAATCATCCCTTTAGGGCATGTGACAGACCCACCTAAAAGAATGGTTTTCATCCACTAGGGTTGTAAATGCTTGTTTATGTTAAACTTTCCAAATACATTCAAAACAATTTGACATCAAACGTTGTGCTTGATCTAGAAATAACACATCCAAACAAACACTGAACATGATGGTTGCATCACAAACCCTTTGATTTAGTGTATACTTGTGAAAGAAGCCTATGTTTTCATTCCTTGAAAGGATTTTTCCTTAAAGGTTTTTGAATATTTTGGCTTTTATTTCAAGTTGCATTGATCAAAGTAAAAATTTGGGAATTATGGCTTGGGTATCGTGATTTCACAACTTTAAGCCATAGATATTCAGGTCACACAAAGTCCATTCTTTTTGAGTCAATCTAGTGATGTTCTATCATTTTCCATACTCCAAAACACAAAGGAAACAAAACATACGGAGACCATTTTTTACAAAACCTGAGCAATTGCATCATTTCCAGTGCATTTGCACAAAATTCTAGTGTAGTTGACACAGTTTCTAAGTAGTAGCCAAAATTTCATTGCATTTGCTTGCTATCCCAAAAACTCCACTGATAAAAATCAGTTGCTTGTGACAAAAACTAAGCACTTGTTGTGGGATCCACGCACTTGCTTTTATTTCCTTGCATTTGCTTTTAAGAAAATAGCACACTTGCTACTAAGATGCTTGCATTTGACCAAGAAGCTCAATTTTTCCTAAGCAATCCTAGCATTTGATAGAAACACATAGAAGTTATAATTGACATCCCAATACAAGCTTTCTTTTTTGAAATCGGAGCACTTCACACATTTTGGTGTTATAGAATCATTGTTCAAACAAAACAATTGGAAAACCAGATAGGTCATGTTATCACTAAAGTTTGCACCCTTAACGAGTTGTAAGAACTCAGTCACCTAGTGAAACATGGGAAGACCTCTAAGTTGTGGGTCACTTATAAATAGAGGTCAACCTCCAGAGAAGGCCGGCTTCCTAGTTGGGTATCACTACTCTACTGATCTTTTTGAGGGAAAAGGGAGAAAGACTGCTAAAAATGAAAAGCTAAAAGCTACTGGGTGATACACCAAACTGCAAAGGACTATGAAACTCAAACTTGCATAACACTTACTTTGCAATGATAGAAAAAAGAAGAAGTTTGCACTACTTACTTTTGTATGTTCTTTGCATAAATATTTCACAAAATGGTCCTATAGCTTTTGACCTCAAGGTGGAGGGTAAACTCACAGCTAGAAATCAATTTGCATTATCGTGACACAATCTGTAACCTGCATTAACATAACTATGCATAGAGGTATCAAAAAAAACATGAGACAAGATTAAGAGGAGATGAAGAATCTCTCACTATTAATCTAATCAATCATATGAAATACACAAGCATGCACTGAACAAGAAGGAATTTTTTTTTTTTTATATCAAAGCATCAAAGGCTTTCACTGAATTTCATGTCCCAAAAAATTGAGTTACAAAAGTATGCCAAACTGTCACAAAGGGTTGTAAAAGTCACTCCAAGCCAAAATCTGCATAATCAAGAACTACTTACAAATGAGTTACAAAAATGGCTAAGTAGCCAAGCTCTAAGTTACTCCACCAAACAAGGTTCTAGAAACCTCATTTTCGTAAGCACCTATAAAGGCAAAATTTTAGGACCTAAATCTTCACCAAAATAACGCCCAATGGTTGAAAAAGACAAGATGATCTTATCAAACCATAAGAGGTCCCTAAATATGCTCCAAATGTTCCCAAACTAACTTCAAACAACCTCATTTTGCTCCAAATGTTGGCCAACTGAAAATAACTTCCCTTCTTTTGAGGCAAGCCATCAATACAAGCATATCTCCTTTTGTTTTTCAACCTGATACGTTGCAACATTTTCATGACTTCTTCATATTGAAATGTGCTTCTATTTGCATAAGTTGAAGTCTTAATTATTGTCAATTTTTAATAAAGCAACATTTATATTTTTAAGTGATTTATAAATATCACTTAAAACAAAATGCTTTACAATGAAAAAGTTAAAATAAACAATAATAAGTCAAAAAATTATGAAATTAAATAAAATTCATAAAGACTTTGTGTGACATTTTAACTTCATAATATTTAGCTTAAAAAAAAAGGCCAAAAGACATATCTAATCGGCATTTTTAGGGTTTAAAACCTAAATGGAAAACAAAAGGAAAGAAAGGCATATTTTTTCTCATTTCGCTAGAAGCTTCTTGGAGAAGCTATGCTACCGTCAAGGGTTTGTGGAGCCTGTGGAGGAAACCATGGCATGAAAATGGAAATTCTTTGAGCTCTTCCTGACGGATTTTTAACAGATAATAACTTCACACTGCTGGGTAAGTTTTAAACTGTCATTTTATGTATCTTCTCTTAACATGAAACATAAATGAGAATTCTCTTTTATGGCCTCAGCCTCTTGTAGCTGGTGTTGATGATTCTCATTGATATTTTCAATGTGTTTCTTCCTGATATTTTCCTCTGTTGCTTCCAATCTATAAAACACAACTCCTTGTACTTGAAGTTCATCATTGATGATGCTTTTATATGCTTCATAGTCGCGGCCTCATTTTTCTTTTTTTTGTATTTTACTCCTTCATGTATGACACTTAATGTTTCTAAAATGAGAGTTATATTTGATATTATCGGCCATGGGAATACTTTCAACATGTACCCAGAAACCCCCATTTACTTCTCATGTAGCTTTTCCTTGAGGACCTGGAAGTTTCTTCAAAAGAAACTCGCAGGTTTCTATGTGGTTCTCTACAGGTATATGGTTATTTCTATTTAAAATGGCTTTAGAAGCTATTGTTACTCCACCATCTTGCTTTGCAATGTGAAAGAGCATCTAGATTTCTTTATGAAACCCATGCGGGTTTCTTTCATTTTTTCGAGAATGGCTTAGGATAGCCATGATTCTATTCTGTTTCACATAAATGTTAATGTGGTTGTATAGGGATTTGAACATAGGAAACCCATGGGTTTCTCACACTCCAAAATGACTTATGATGACTTCCAGATAGCCATAAATTTTGCTTATTTTTTCCACTGGTTCTACTGTAACTTTATATATATCCATCTTTGAAGGGTTTTCTGGAATGAATTTGTGGCTTTTATTAAAACTCTCAAGGGTTACTAGCTTCATAACTACCTAGCTATTTGTATTTATTCAACATTTATCATGGTATGTAGCAAGTAGCATTGTTCACTAGTTGATATTTATAAAAGAACACAAGATTATTCCTCTGTTCAAAAACAAAGAGAGATATTGGATGTGCCATATGTGCCTCTTCAACTAGATGTTGCCCTGTTTGTTCCTTGAACTCTTTGTTTCTCATGAAACAGTAAAAATTGCTTACACATTGTGACCCCTATCATGACTATATTTTTCATCATGACTGTATGACTGTCTAAACATATGTATTTCAGAAAATAATTCAAATTGAAATTTTTCTACATGATTCTAATAAGTTCTGACAAAATTTGATAGCTCTGAAACTTGTAATTGCAACTGATTTGGGACAACCATCCATGATCTACTTGTTTGATGATATGTCCTCTTCCATATTCATGCATAGTGGGCTGCTTTTTATATTTATTGATACATAGACTGTCATGAAATGAACTTATCATTGGATAATAATGTACATAGCAATAAATATAAAAGTTTCCTTCTAACACTTGATATTCATGACAATGTACTCTTTCTCTACATTTTCTATTATTGTCCCTTTCATATAAGCAATGGTTATTATATTTTATGATGATGCTTCCATGACATTGTGATCTCCCTTGATGATTGCTTGGTGAACTCAAAATGTATGCATGTTCACTATCACTACATAATCATGTTAAAATGATGACTTTTAAGATTACATTCCCCTCTTAAATAAGCTCGAATGAGCTCATTATTTGATATATCAGCATGTCGAGCTCAACCCTTGTGGGAGCCTCATTTTAACCCACATGTTGAATTAAAACGTGATTACACCTGTAGCTGCACATGAAGCAAACAAGTTAGAAAAAATGCTTGTCTTTTATGTGTATGTTGATCAGATGGTTTTCCTGGACACCTAAGGCATTCATTGATCTTTAATACACATGGAGATGAGTTAATACATGCATAGGTGGATGATATAAATGATCATGTATGGTTATGACCATTCATTGCTTAGAGTACAACTCTAATACATTGCTTGACTACTGCAGGAATAGGAGCGCATGGAAATTAGGAAGGACAAGCAACGAGGACAACACCGAAGTGAGACAAACACTAACCAGTCATTCAGGCAATGACTGGTCATCCCTCTTACATGCACATTTATTTTCCTTTATTTATTCATGTATTAATTTGTCTTTATTTGTATCAAGGAAAAGTCAGTCCCATGGCTTGTTGTGTGAGACACATGTATCTAATTACATTCAATAAAGATTACATTTTCAAAAATATTGTAAAATCTTTTATGTCACATTCACTTGTATGAATGTAATAATTTTGCGTTCTTGTAATCTTGTAAGGGAGGTTAAAATGTACCATTTATTTGAAATATAGATGGCTCTTCCTGATTGAGCCTGTAGGTGAAAATATGGTAACTGGTCACATAGTCTCCCATCCATTATTTCCATCCTCATTGTTAGAAATTAAAATCAAACAAACCATTGGGATCATTCCTTCACTCATACATCTATGATATCAATAGTTACTTGGGACTCATAGATAGTACAAGTAATCTTTCCCACAACATATCCTCTAGACAAGGAAGTGAAATATTGACCCTAGTCCTTCAATATTTTGATTTCCAAAAAGTAGCTACATTCCAAAACAACACGCAAACCTTAGGGTCTTGAGCTTCATAGCAACCATCTCAAAACACCGTTACACCTTATGACCATTTGGCGACCAACCGCTCCAATTCAACAATCGAACCTTATAGCACCGATCCTTCAACCTAGTGTCACATACATTGAAGGTGAAAAAAATGACATCATAAGCAGTTTGAGAACCTTCATATTTGAAAAGAATGAAACACCTCGCCAGTTTCTCACCATATCAATCATTTTAGACGAAGAGGAAGAGAAAGAAAACATAGTAGCTAAAAGACTCGTGTTACCACCACCCGCGTAGCAATAGACATATATCCCTCATGCTTTTTGGCAAGCAAAAGATCCTTAGGACCGACAAGAGTAAAATCCTAAAATGACATTCTATACTTAAACTTTCAAAGAATCACCCTACAAAGAAGTTTGTCAAAGGGTACATCTAGAGAAGGTATCTCACCCGTCAAAATCAGATAGAATTTTTCTATTATCGCTTTGCAACAATAGGCCAAATCTTTTCCAAACACTAGGAGTTATGGAAAACAGTCACAAAGAGCTTGGTAGTTGTTTATGACAACTACAAGATCACAACATAGGAAGAAAATGGAAGCAAGAAAGAAAAACACTAGCATCCCACCAACAAATAGCATGAACGATGAAAGTAGCCCATGGGGCTATAGGCAAAGTGGCCTTGAGACACCCCAGAAGATAGATGTGTACAGAGACACCTTTAGTGAGGAAGAACTAAACCACAAACAAAAGGAGGTGATAGAACAAAACAACCAGGACCCAAACAGAGTGGTTATAGAGGAGGTAGATACTGAGGAAGATATAAATTATGAGGAACTATTTGAACATTCTAACAACCCCAAGGTTCTCAAATTAATGGACAAGTTGTTGAGAAAGAACCCAAATTCATATTTATTCATGTTAGCACAAAGTGGTGCTAAATTACCAGTGGAATTTAACATAGAGGCTCTCAAGGATCCCAATCTTATTCCCTTAGGGGATAACTAAGTTGTGAGAAAAATAACTGAACCCCCTGAAATGCCAAACATTCCACCCGTGTTTTCACAAAATAGTGGTCAACCCAAAGAGAACCCCTTGTTCAAAAAACCAACTCAGATTGAACAAGTAGCAATGGCACAACTGTATAAAGGAGGGTCATCCCAGTATAAACTACAAAACAACAATCCACCTCCTAGACAATATATACCTCAAAACACTTCAAGTGTCAACCCTTCCCAAAACCATCAGTATAACCAAAAAGGTGGACCACAAGGTCCCCTTCCAAACCAGCAGTACCACCAACAAGGTGGAACATAAGGTCCCCCTCCGAACAATTAGTACCACCAACAAGGTGGACCATAGGGTCCCCTTCCAAACCAACAGTACCACCAACAAGGTGGAACATAGGGTCCCCATCCAAAAAATTAGTACCACCAACAAGGTGGACCACAGGGTCCCCTTCCAAACAATCAGTACTAACAACAAGGTGGACCGCAGGGTCCCCTTTCAAACTAGCAGTACCACCAATAAGGTGGACCACAGGGTCCCCTTCCGAACCAGTAATACCAACAACAAGGTGTGCCACAAAGCACCCTTCTTCAGTCGTCCCATCAACAAGGTGTCCTGCTAATGCATCAACAGGGTAGCCTTCATCTTAGTCCTTCCCAACAACAAGGTGTGCCATAGAGCACCCTTCTTTAGTTATTCCATCAACAAGGTGTCCCACTAATGCATCAACAGGGTAACCTTCATCTTAGTCCTTCCCAACAACAAGGTATGCCACAGAGCACCCTTCTTCAGTTGTCCCATCAATAAGGTGTCACATTAATGCATCAACAGGGTAACCTTCATTTTAGTCCTTCCCAGCAACAAGGTGTGCCACAAAGCACCCTTCTTCAGTCATCCCATCAACAAGGTGTCCCGCTAATGCATTAACAAGGTAACCTTCAATTTAGTCCTTCCCAGCAGCAAGGTGTGCCACAGGGCACTTATCCCAATTCATCCTACCAACAAGGTATCTCGTTAACGCATCAATAGGGTAACCTTTAGTACACTTCATCCCAACAATAAGGAGCTAGCCATCCTTACGCCTAGCAAGAACCTAACCCTCCTTATACCCAATATGGATACCAAGGTCCTATACCTTCACAATACCCGATATATGACCAAAACATGGTGGGACCACAAGGCTATTATACACATAACTCGCAAAAAAACATGTCGAAAACAAACATAGAAATAAAACTGGGGGTCGTCACCCAACAGATAGTAGGCATGCAAGCTATAAAACAAAATAAAACCTATACCATCCAAGAAATATGCCCGTTCCCATTCGATCATTCTGTCACTACAATACCTTTTCCAAATAATTTTGAGATACCCAAGTTTGACAACAAATATAGAGGAAGGGGGGATCCAGTAGAGCATATATGCGATTTATCTATATCATGCATGGACATATGACACAATGACTCATACCTCATGAGGCTATTTCCATGCAGCCTTATGGGCCATGCTATGGAATGGTTCACCCATTTGACACCAACAATCAAAACCTTTGATGAATTATCTAACAAGTTCATAAGGCACTTCTCCTTCAACATCGAGCAAGATGTCACCATCACAAGCTTATCCACAATCAAAAAGAGTCAAGGAGAGTCCTTTACCTCCTACCTACAGTGATGGAGACATAAGGCTAGTAGATGTAAATGGCCCATTCCCGACAAGGAGTTGGTAGACATATTCATTACCAACATCTTACCTGAGATCAACTATCAACTCACAATGTTATGTCCAACAGACTTTGAAGAAACCATCAAGAAGGGATTGAATATTGAGAGAGCCCTCATTGCAAGGGGGGCCCTCAAGATGAGTAGCTCAAAAGACATTCCCTCTAGTTCAAACAAAAAAACTAAAGTCTAGGCTAAGAATAAAAACGTCACAAATGATGGAGTAGTTGATGCTAGAACATTATGGAATGCACAAAATACATCTCAAAATGCACCACAAGTAGCACAGACAAACTATGACCTGAATAGTGCACAGAATTGTCAACCTACTTATCCCAAAAACAATCAAGTGACAAATCAACAACCAAATCAAGGAGGTCAACAAAAGGAGTATGACCAACCAAGGAGGTAGTTCATGGTACTAGGAGAATCTATTGAGATATTCATGCAAAAGCTCATACAATAGAACCTAATCAAACCTAATGATCACCCAAATTATGAGGAGCCTAACTTTAAAACACAATGGTACAACGAAAATGACTTGTGTGAATTTCACATGATCAAAGGACACACCACGAATAATTGCATGAGACTCAAGCACCTCATCCAAGAATTGATAGACAAAGGGGAGGTAGATGTCGAACATCATCCTGGAAACAAGGATTTGTAGATATACAACAACCCAATCCCAAACCACCAAAAAAGGAATGACAAGGGAAAAGACAAAGGTTACCATAATTCCAACTATACCTACGGAGACAGGGTTTTAGGAACTCTATCCTAAGCTAATGACAATAGGGAAAATGTAGTAACTATACGAGGGGGAGACAACAACTGTAACATAACTACCCATCGAGGGAGAGTTACGATACAAGGAGCCCCTCCTAAACCCACAATCAGGTCATCCAATGACTATAGAATTGTGGAACAACTGAAGAAAACCCCGCCTTAATCTTGATCCTGGAGTTGCTAAAACTATCACCCATACATAGGGAAATACTTGAAAAGGCATTAGAAGCATCAGTCCCTAACGACCTTGATCCTAATCAGTTTCAAGTCATGGTTGGAAAAATCACGACCAACAACCACTTAGTCTTTTTTGAGAAAGACCTCCCACAAAGGATGTTCCATAACCAAGATCTCTATATAGAAGTTGGTGTCCAGAAGAACATGGTCAAATGGGTGTTGATAGATAATGGTGCGGGTTTAAACATCTGTACCTTAAAATTTGTCAAATAGTTGGGGTATTCTAATGACATGATAGACAAAGGAAAGAGTATCACCATAAGGCCCTATGATGACCTAGAAATAAATTTTGAAAGAACAGTCAGGGTACCCGTACAAATAGGACCGGTCCTCACAAAAACAACATGTCAAGTGCTTGATCTTGAATTACCGTATAACCTTCTCCTTGGACACCCTTAGATCCATTCATTACAAGTAGTACCATCCACCTTTCACCAGTGCCTAAAGTTTCCCCATGAAGGAAAAGAGGTAACCCTATATTTCGACCCTGAGTCATTCCACTTCTATGCAAAGCTAGAGGAAAAATATAATAAAATCCAACGCATTCCCAGCAATGATATAGCCTTCCATTCATTCTCATATGTTGACCCTTCCATACTACCATCAACCTCAACCAAGAACACACCAAATGAGCAACCAAAAATGGAATCCAAGATTCAAGTACTTAACAAGGGAAATGGAAAATATCATTTAGCCAGGCATTTTGCATTGGTATGCTTCCACCAACACCCAAAATCTATGGAGGGTCAAAAGAGATCAAACATGCTCAGAAGGTACAAATGATAGCTAAACCCATGATTTTCACCAAGTGGGGGGACATGAAGGATGAAGAAGTCTTCCAAGAGGATTTTTCATCTATGATCTACAAAGAAGACTCAAAAGAGCCAAACAAGCCAAAATCTATTGATCCTAACAGTAGAGGCTATTGAATGGAAAAAAACATGGGATATCAAGGAACCAATGGCTTGGGGCTGCACAAACAAGGCTGATGAGAGCCTATAATAGTGGAACATAGACAAAAAAATGTGGGACTAGGTTATAAGCCAAAAGAAGTGGTTACTCCAAAGGCCAAACAAACCTCTTATAAAGAACAAGAAAATTCTGCTAACATTGAGGCACTAGATATCTACCATATAATGGAAAATGATTTACCTATCGAAGACCTATTTGAGAATTTTCACATTGATAGGTTCCCTCTCCAATTCCTCAAAACCATTTCCAACATCTACTATCATTCTGGAACTGATTCTAACAAATAGGAGTGGCATTCCCCTTCCTTCGTCACTGGGTATGATTCCCCTACTTCTAGCAATGATGACCAAGATACCTAGTGGGAGAAAGACACCAGAGCTATACTGACCCTTTCACCCACTTCCATAAGCTTTACAGACCAATATGATAGCCTCCCACTCTATTACCTGCAACTCATAGATTGGGATCAAAAACAACATACACCTATTCTGGATCAATTCCAAAATGATGAGGCAATCGCAAAGTTCATGGGACTTCAAATAGATATACTAGAAAGCGATCACAAAGCAGGGTTCATCATGGAGCTCAATTAGTAAGCATACTTTGGTGGAGAGATTGAATCTTCCAATTGCAAAAGCTAAAGAAAAAACATAAAAATGAGATCCCCTAGAGAAAACCACACTATGGCTCTATCGTATCCAAAAAAGAAGAAGATAAAGGATGCATCCGAAAGTGAAAACCTACCAGAGGCACCTGAGGATGGAGGGTTCAATCTCCCCATATCAGAATATCAAGAAAGATCAACGCTCTTAGTAGAAGAAGTAGAACCCATAAATGTTGGCACAACGGAAGATCTAAAGATAACATACCATGCGACATCACTTGATCCCGAAGAGAAGGAAAATTTCATAGCTTTCATCAATGAGAGAAAGGTAAACTTTGCCTGGACCTATGCTGACATGCCTAGACTAGATTTGGCATTAGTGGTACATCATTTAGCCATAGTCCCTGGAGCAAAGCCTATCAAGCAAAAACTTAGAAAAATGCATCCTCAGATAGCATTACTAGTAAAGGTAGAGTTAAAGAAACTACTAGATGTGGGTTTCATCAGACCCATCGACTACCTACAATGGATATCAAATCTAGTACCAATATCCAAACCTACTGGGGGCATAAGGACATGCACATATTTTAGGGACCTGAACAAATCCTTTCCAAAGGATGACTTCCCATTGCCAAGCATAGACATGATCGTGGATCTAACAGCAGGGCATGAGATTCTATCCTTAATGGATGGTTTCTCTGGATACAACCAGATAAAGATCTCTCCAGATGACCAACACAAAACAACATTTACTTGTGCTTGGGGGAAATTTTGTTGGAATGTAATGTGGTTTGGTCTAAAGAATGTAGGAGCAACATATCAAAGAGCAATGACGGCCATATTCCATGATATACTTCACACAATCAGGGAGGACTATGTGGATGATATTCTAGAAAAATTAATCAAGAGAGTAGACCACTTGAAAAACCTAGCTAGGGTATTTGATCAGCTTGAATAGTACAATCTGAGACTCAACCCTAAGAAATGTGTGTTCGGAGTAACATCCGAAAAGCTATTGGGGTACATAGTGTCAAGAAGAGGGATTGAAGTGGATCCTGCAAAAGTAAAAGCTATAATAGAGATGCCTCCACCAAAGAAACTGAAACTGTTAAGGAGCCTACAAGGGAAGTTGCAATCCATTAGGAGATTTATCGCACAATTGGCAGAAAAATTCCACCCCTTCACTCATCTCCTACACAAGGATATCACCTTCAAGTGGGATGGGAGATGTGACCAAGGATTCGAACAAGTCAAGGAGTACCTACTTACTCCTATACTCATGCCACCTATTCCAGAAAAGGAGATGATACTCTACGTGTCTACCACACAAGTAGCGCTAGGAGCTCTCCTAGCCCAACTAGATGATGGCAATAAAGAAAGGATAGTCTACTACATTAGCAAAAAAATGGTAGGCTATGAACTAAACTACTCGCCCATAGAAAGAGCATGTCTCTCAGTTGTATTTGCAACAAAAAAATATGAGACACTACATCCTTAACAAAAAGTCAAGCTAATTTCCAAGGTGGACCCACTCAAGTACCTACTAGCAAAAGCAACCCTAATAAGCTAAATCGCCAAATGGGTGATGATCTTGAGTGAATTCGACAGAGAGTATGTGGATAGAAGAGTTATCAAGGGACAAATCATAGCAGACCAGCTGGGTGAAGCACCCATAGATTATCACAAACCTCTCACAATGGACTTTCCAGATGAGAGTATCTTGATGACAGAATAGACATACCATTGGACTCTCTACTTCGATGGATCCCACACTCAACATGGCTCTGGAGTAGGTGTTTTATTTCTTACACCATAGGGAGATAGTATACCCAAGGCCTACATGATTACTTTCCCTTGCACAAACAACATCTCAGAATATGAAGCTTTGATCATAGGGCTAAAGATGGCTATTGAATGGAGAATAAAGGAGCTACATGTCTTCAGAGACTCTAAGCTAGTAATCAGACAGGTGAATGATGAGTACCAGACCAAAGATGACAAATTGATGCCATATAAAAGGATGGTGGACAACTTCAAGGATTACTTTGTCAAAATAACTTTTGAGCAAATTCCACGGATCAACAATATATTTTCTAACACAATGGCAACAATAGGCTCACTTCTTGATATACCACAAAATGTGCCTAAGTATGAGTTCCTCATGGAACAACTGCTTGTGTCTGCATTCAACACCCCAGAATTTGAATTGGTATATGTTGTTGTTGGTCCTCACTCCCCATGGTACCAAGATACTTTTGACTATATCCAACACGTATCATACCACCTAACCTAACAACCACTCAAAAGAAAACCTTCACCCGTAGAACTTCTTGATTTACCATCCTAGGAGATGCCCTATATCATCATAGTCTAGATGGTATGTTACTCTAGTGCCTTAATGTAGAAGAAGCACAAACAACCTTATGAGAGTTACACGAAGGTGTTTGCGGGTCCCACTCTTATGGACCTAACCTAGTCCAAAACCTACTCAAAATAGGATACTACTGGCCCTCCATGGAACAGGAATGTATACAGTACTCTAGAAAGTGTCGGCAATGTCAGCAGCATAGTGATCTTGTTCATGCACCAGCACAAGAACTGAGACCCATCATCACACCATGGCCCTTTTTGCAATGGGGATTAGACCTGGTAGGCAAGATATCACCTACCTCATCCAACAAGCACAAATTCATTATCACAACAATAGATTATTTCACTAAATGGATAAAGGAAATTCCATTGACCTATATCACCGAGAAACAGATATCAAAATTCATTTTGAATTATCTCATATGTAGGTATGGAATCCCCCAAATGATAATAACAGATAATGGAACCCCATTCAAAAATCAGGATGTCCAAGAACTTTGTTCCCAATTTTCTATCCAACATAGATTTTCTACACCCTACTACCCCCAAGGAAACAGTTAGGCTGAGGCGTCTAACAAAACCATATTGAAAATACTCAAAAAGGTCATTAATGAAGCCAGTCGTAATCAACATTTGCAACTAAACCCAGCCTTATGGGCTTATCGAACTAGCATTCACACACCTATTTGTGCTACACCATTTTCCTTGGTCTATGGATCAAAGGTGATCTAAGTGCCTATCGAGGTCAAAATCCCCTCATTGCATGTCTCACTAAAAGGTATGGTCAACAACGAAGAATATAGGGTATCCAGGATAAATTAATTAGAGATCCTATATGAAAGGCATTTGAGCACGTTAAACCATATGCAGGTTTATCAAAATCGGCTCAAATGAAGCTATGACAAGAAAATCAAAGATGGGAACTTTCAAATTGGTGACTTGGTCCTCAAGGAGAATCAGAAAATACAATTGAATTAGGACAACAAAGGAAAATTTGAACCCAACTGCTTAGGCTCATTCGTCATCACAACAAGCTATGGCTTTGGGGCCTATCAGTTTGCTACTCCTAAAGGAGAACCTTTAGCTAAATTGCTGAATAGTAGCCACCTCAAGTTCTACACATGAAGCACGCCATAATACCCTAGGTAAAAGGGTAAAAATCCAAAAAAAAAGAAAAAGATAAAAAAAATACAAAAAAATAAAAAATCAAGAAAAACAGTAAAGAGAAATAAAAAGTTCTTTGAGTGAAAACCACTTTGTGGCACTCCTATAATAGGTACCATAGTGAAAACATGGCAAAAAAGTGCTATGTTTGAATAAAACTCGCATCATTATCTATCAGTACTATTCATAGCATCCACCCATTCATCCCATAATAAAAGCATATATCCAACCATCACTTGTTACTGATTTAGGAAAGTCGTCTTCTCACAAACTAGGGGAAACTTCCCAAAGTTGGTCATGGATTAGATCCTTGGGTATCCCAACATGGTCCAACATGGTCAAAATAGTGAAAATCAAAAACATGAAAAAAACATGAAAAAAAAAACATCGTTGGGTTATTCCTTCACTCAAATAGTCTAAGATATAAAAATTTGCTTGAACCACACGACTAGTTCAAGTTGATTTCCTGCAACATATCCTCTAGACACAAAAGTGGAATATCAATCCAGATTATCAATGTTGTTTATCCAAAAAATAGTTTATGTTTTGAGTCAAACGGTCGAACTACGTGGTCTCTACGTGTACAACATAGGCAAGGCTTAAACATCCCCCGATACCCTAGGTCAGTCCCCTTAGATTTCTAACATGATTTATTTCAACTTGGTCAAAAAATACAAAATCCAAAAACATTCAAAAACCACAAAATCCAAAAAAACATCCACAAAATAGAAAAGGTCAAAAACATTCAAACCAAGTGAGCTACAAGCCTCTGTGTGTACAACGTAGGAAAGGCTTATCTTTGATGAGCCCCTGAGGCCCTAGGTTAGTCCCTTGAAAACAACAAAAACATCATAAAACTCAAAAAATCAAAACAATCCTATCTCCATCATCACAATCCACAATAAACTTTTCATTTGTAATAAGCAGACCCTCATCACTCACATTTTTGACAAAATAGACAAACAGACAAAGCAAACAACAAGCTAGAACTTTCAATCAAAACAATCGCATAGATTGGATTACAAATAGACATGAACAAATGCTAGAGCATCAACTACCTATCTTTTTGACAAGTCCCAACAACATCCTAAGATATGCCTTAATGGATCCATTCCTAAAATAGACATGATCAACACTAGATAATAGCCCCACCCCAAATAGATATGGCAAGTGATATAACAACATTTTTTTATCTTTTTGTAGTCTTATTTTTATGGTTTATTTTATTGACTCATTCCTAGGATCTCTCGAGGATGTTCATAAGGATTTAGAGAAGAAGGAATGGGGGAAACTGTGTGTCATTTTGATTTGCTATTTGTAAGATATTTTTCTAATATTACCATGGCTAATACTTGCTTTATTGAGTGTATGGAAGTTGTATTAAAATAGTTTGTGAAGCAGTCACATGTTAGGTGTTATATACCTCTCTATGTGACTGGTCTAAAATGTTTTTAACGTAACGCAACCCTATACTTTAAACATTTTTTTTTATGTCTGGTATGAACAAATATACTCTTTGTTTGTTGAGTCAAATTCCATGTAATGGATACAAAGGCACCTTGGTTATTGATACCCTGGTGTATCATATATGTTTGCTACATCAAATAGGATTGTTCAAAACTACAAAACCTCTAAAAGCAAAGTGAAAGCAATAATCATCACTACTAGCAACATCAAATTTCTATCAATCATCATAATATTTCTTCTAACTAACATCCACCCTGCATAGCAATATCATTAGTACCATATCAATCCTGCATCCACAATGTCATCAATACATATCATAATGATAATAAACCAATAAAAACATCATGTATCATGAATGGGGCATACATCCAACACATAGCATACATCATCATACATCATCATCACTTAAACATAATGAAGTTGAATTGAAGAAGGTATATATCTCATATATATCATCATAAAAAAATGGAGTACATCATCATCAATGAAACAAGTATGATAGGGTAAATACAAATCATAACATATATACAAGGCCTCGACCAAGCTGATGAACATATATACAAAACACATGCATATAATATGTCTTAGAGCAATAAACAACATAAAGATCAAGTACAAAATGTAAGACCCCAACAAAACCCTATGGACCACCAAAAGGATTTGATTGTCTCACAGACTAATCACCTACCCCACCACCACTGCCGCCATCACTCACAACACTAGGCTCTCCAAACCGTGGATGTCGAGCGGCCCTAGGAATAGTAGCATCATATAAGGTCTGATAATAAGTGGACATATGTAGAAACCGATCTTGCTCGACTCACATACTATCACACTCTACCCTAAGAGTATCTCTCTCCACTGTAAGCAACTATACTTGAGCCTCTGCAACATGTCATCAATCACTCTCACTATCTTGCTCAACCCTCAAAATGTCTACCTAAGCCTCTGTAGCCTGTCATTGAACTATCTTTGTGTCTCTGGCATCAGTCATATGAGCTAATAGTATATCTCCATCCCTAGGTGGTGGAGGAGGACCCGAAACCTGTCTATGACCGTGCGCCTGAGGCATGTGCTCATCCTAACCACCTTGTACCCCATCACATCAAGATCTATCCAACTACTATGTAAGAACCTCAATTCATTGTCGCTCCCCACAATGACCTATAATACCTGCTTTTCCCAAAGTGGGATCACCCCCAGGATTGGTGTGTCTCAATGACCTGTGTCGTGCCCATCACTCATCATAATCAAGAGAAGTACCTAGATCTGCTAAACCAATCGACCAACCCCAACCAACTGGGGCAAGTGCTATGAACTTAGCAACATCAGTATCTATATATGCCTGGAGACCCCATACACAAACCTCCTAATGGTCCAACCAAACCGAGCCTCATAAGCATCAGGAACCCAGCCCTGTCTCTCTCCAAACTAGCGACATACTTTGTCCAGTAAGTAACACTCTAGCAAAGAATAAGAATGACCAATCAATCAACAGGTCTATCGACAATAAACAAGATGATTTGAATCCTCTGGCCAAGCCTCATAGCCCATATAAGGTCTCCACACAAAACCTGGCATTTCATCAAAAACTCGATGCCAATAAGGAAGATCCCCGAGCAAGGTATAGTGCATGAAATCCCCATAATGATAGGAGTATGGGTCATCAGGAGAACAATCATGTATCCTGTCCAGTCGAGCAACTGCAATGTTCTCCCATGCCCAAACATGCAAAAGCGAAACACCTATGGAAATAGATTTCCCACCCCGATACACAATCTCGTGCATATCTCTATAGAGGTGGGAAAGAAGACACACACCCCAAGCATACCTCATCCCATGCTAAAGCATACTCTTGATACATACACCCAACCCATAGAGAACTACCAACCTCTCCTATCAAGAACAACTAGTCTTGAAATTAAACCACATAGGACAAGCGAAACAGGATTTGCACCACTAGAAAACTTAGGCAGATCAATCATTGACTGGCGCACCTCCAAGTATATAGCACCTAACACCCACTACATGGTGTGGGTACTACGTCAAACATGATATGTAACAAGCTCACCATGAATAGGAAGGAAAAGTATCCTCCAAACATCCTCAAGGGTAACAGTCGCCTCTCCTATCGGAAAATGAAACGAGGACATCTCTAAATGCCACCGCTCCATGAGTGCGGTCATCATCACTGTGTGAGTCTTGATAGGAGGCATGTAGCAAATATAACTTAGTCCAATAGCATCAAGAAATTCTCAATCCGACACACCGAAACGGGTAATCGGATCAAACAGGTATCGAGGACGTATCTCCCTTGGCTGTAGTGGTTTGAGGCCCACCTACAATCATTTTAACCCACAATTTTAGGGTTTCACTCTAAGCATGTAAAGCAACACAAAATGACATAAAATACTATGAAAAATGATATTTAGGATGACAACAAGCAAATGCTAACAGATTTTAAGGAAAATGCAAGGATTCAAGCAAATGCTAAAAGTAAATGCAAGAGTTTAGAGCAAAAGCGAGCTTTCTAAAGCAAGTGCAAGCTTTTAGAGCAAGTGTGAGGTTTTCAAATGCAAGTGTGGGCTTCTTTTGCAAGGGAGAGGAAACTGTCAAACAACAAACAAAAGTGAGGTTTTTAGTCAAGTGCAAGCTTTTAGAGCAAGTGCATGAATTGAAAGCGAATTTTTAAGTCAAGTACGAGGTTTTAAGTCGAGGGTGAGCGTTTTAAGGTCAAGTGTGAGTTTTTGACCTAGAAAATGTGAGGAAAATGATGCAAATGCTCAAAAATACCAGAACCTTGCTATTGACTCAAGAAAATTTAAACACAAAATACAAGAATGAAACAAGATGAAAGCAAAAAGCAAGAAGATACATACCGGGTCACCGACGCCTACAGGCCATCTGAACTCTCGAACCAGATCTGAACGATGTGGGGCTCCATCAAACCTCGGCATTGCTCCTCAACAACTGACAAAATGGGAAATCCAGAGACAAGAATTAGCTATAGGGTCAAAGCACAAATGAGCCAATTTGAAGCCTAATTGCCTATATTAACCCTCAAGAAACCCTAATTTCACCTAGGAAACCCTAATTTTTACTTAGGGAACCTTCCTACTTTCAAATTATAAGATCCCAAAAACATTGAAACAAGCAACAGGGGACCTATAACTCTAATATTTCACTCTTAACATACTGTAACTAAAACAAGATAGTGTCGTGAGCTTACCCTCAAAACTGACCTTTTTTTTTGGTCAACCTCTCAAGGGGGCAACACGGAGTCCTACCATCATTTCGCTGAACACCGAGGCACAGTGGGGCATAATTTTTATTTATTTTTAAACTTGATCTTAAAATAGAATCTTTGAAACAAAGCAACCAACACTTTGTATCAAAGAGGGGCAAAATGTAGACATGTAAAAATTGACCTAACACCTATCACACACCCTAAACAACATCGAACAACATCAAACAACATTGAACAACATCAAACAACATCCAAAACCCTAATTTCCTCTATTAATTGAATAATACGACATTATTTAATTAATTCACTTTTTTGACAAATTAAATAAATTTCATTTATTTAATAAAGTCTTGAAAATCCTAATTCTTCTATTAATTAAATAAAGCGACATTATTTGATTAATTCACTTTTTTATCATTTCGACCAATTAAATAAATTACATTTATTTAATAAAATCCTAATCTAGTCTTATTTCATCCTGATTGATTAAACAGTGTCAATTATTTAATTACGTTGGTAAATCACTTTATTCCCCTAAGTTAATTGAATTATTAAAACATAATAATTTAATTAACACACTTTCCCTCCAAAATTTTAATAATTAAATCAAACTATTCAAATCATTTATCAAAAATCAAATCAAACTAATGCAACTTTGTTTGCAAAAGTCAAACTTGATTTGCATGTTCAACTCCAAAAAGGAATTAATTAATTAAACCAATTAATTCATAAATCCTCACCCACCTTCTAATTGAGCAAATTACGATTGTTGACTGAGCAATCTAATTTGCTAACTAATCAATCTATTTCCTAACTAAACCATCTAAATCTTGTTTGATCAATCAATTCTTGACTAATCAATCTAAATCATGTGGTCGCATCCACAAAAGGATATAAAAGTCACAAAAAATATTAACCTGGGAATTGGACATTCCAACAGGTGACTAACATCTTCTTATGGTCGTTCATTTACATTGTCAAACCAGGGAATGTATACTTGAAATGGAGCGGCACTGTATTTGCACTAAGAACAAGTTTTCAGTCATGATTTACCATAACTAAATACTTGGAAGGAATTCTACTTATGCTATAGGAATGTAACGTAAAGCTTTCTTAACTTAAGCGTATCTTAATCAAAGCAGAAATCATAACGACTGTTACTAAGAAACAAACTATGAATTGGCCTTATGCTGCAGGAACAAACACAGGGATGGATTCTCGATGCTGCAGGAACAATATAAGACTGAGTTTGCACTGAAACCTTCTAGAATGAAATCTAACTTATAATCAACAGAAGATAAATAATTAACTAACTACAAATACTCACTAAGTGGGCCCCCTTAGCAAGCATCAACCAGTTATGCAAGAATTGAACTCAAAACTTCATCAGCTTTTATTCATAAACTTGGAACCATATACATTGATTGTTCTGCTCAAAAGAAAACTAACACAAAACACTGTTTCTCATTATAATCTAACTTTTTACACCTTGTTGCTCACTCGCGCAGGAGGAGAACTTATTTATATCAGAAAAGCAACTAACTACCTAACTCTAACAGAGAAAGACGTGGACATAAGTGCATCCCGAAACTGAGGAACAAACTTCTCATAAATGAAAGCATATCCGTTCAACATGATTCAGAGAGAATTTAGCATTCCACTCTTCCTAGATTAATGATCATTTAGATTTCCTCCCAACGACCCGGTCAGAGAGTCTTTGCTGGAACAACTTCCTCGATGCCATGCTAGAAATGGACTTTACTGTAGGGCCAAGATCCACTGCGCTTTGACTCGTTCATGCTCCCTTCAACAACTTGCGATGCACATGGCAACAGAAGTGAAAGAAAGCATGCGTGGAAAATAACACGATACACATTCATTAATCACATATTAAATCCATTTCATTATCCAAAAACCATATGCATTATATCAGTCATTCGGGAGGTCAAACATGGCAATTAATATAGACACATAGAGATGATGTTAAGCTGCAGGAATATAGGAATATATTGCTACAGGATACTACCCGATTTTAGATAAAAAGTCTTTAATCAAAGAGTTAAAACAACCATTAGCAATAAGAATAAGGATATTAAAAATACATCATAATAATAAAATTATGAGCATATTTTGAGCTCATCATTTTCCCCCTACTTATCCTAATGATGGTCCTCCATCATTAAGCTTTCTGGTTGTTTCTCTAAAATCAGTAGGAGTAGCATGGCCCTGCAATGAAGTTCCAAATTTGTAGTAGAAACCTCTAAAATTTTTCCATCTCTCGTACCTGTGGGATTTTGTATTTTCACTAACATCTGTAGCCCGATAAGGGTAAAGTGGCCACATCAAAACTAGAGGTCGAAATGTTATTGGTAACCATAACTCAAACCTCTTTTGAAGACCAAGCTTGATGTACTTCTCTGTCGTTCTAAGGGATGCTTTAAAGTTCAGAGGGCTATGAGGCTCAGATTTCCTCAGACCAATAGTCAGTTTCTCCCATCTTGTCTCTATTCTGGAAGATGAAAGCTTCCAAAACAGATATGGTTGGCCTTTGAACTCATCATACACCTGCTTCCTGATATCAAATATTTTCATTCTTTTTGTTTGATCATTGAACCCATACGCAACAGTAAGCCAAGTTTTCAGCATTGTGTGGGGATCTGAGCTTTCAGGTCGCAGTGGAATAGGTTCATTCCTTTCAGCCTCTTCATAAGCCTCTAATTTTCTTCCATAATTAGTTTCATTGGCTTCCCAAGACATGAGTGACCTCAAATGAATATCACCAATGTAAAGAAGTGGATTCCACTTTGTTTTAGAGGGAATTATCAAACCATGCAAATAAAATTCACATAAAGAATTTTTCAGCCAACTAGGGGCTACTTGACATGCATCATAAAATTCCTTAGCTGTGTGAATAATAGGATCTAAATTTCTTGAATTTCTCATCAATTGAAACCAAAGGAATTGCTCTTTAAGGCACATGGCATATACCCTAGGTGGTGGTCTACATTCCATGATTTTACTAGTTACCTTCATCATTTCATCCATTTTCTCTTTCATTTCCTGAATTTCCTGTTTTTGCCTTTCAATTTTTCTTTTCAATTGCTTCTTTTCTTCCTTCCAAAGACTTTGTTGAATTTCAGTTTTAGCTAAGTGGCAGAAACTAAAAGTTTGAAATGTAACAGGCCGCCATGTAGTCCTAAGATATTCCAAAAATTCAATCAACAATGTTCTTTTATAAACAACCATTGCCTGACAAGTTGCAGGGGGTAATGGGGTGTCATTGGACACTTCTAATTGTTCAGGTTGTTCTTCCTCTTGTTGTAGGAAGGATTATTGTTGTTGTGCTAAAAGAGATTGTGCTTCTTTTGAAACTTGCCTAGCCGCTTCAGCCAAGTCATCAAGACTTGGCATCCCCCTTTCATTACCATTACCATGTTGTGCTTCTTCAATTTCCACTGTCTCAGTTTGCACTTCCCCAAGAAAATCAGACGGACTTTGTGGAACATTCTCAGATACATTCTGAGAAACATCATGACTGAACTCTTCAGATTCCTTAGAAATGACTATAATTTCAAGTTGAGTGGGGGTTGAGGTAACTTTGCGTTGTTTCCTTGATGAATCTCTTTTTGGCAATGTTTCAAAAGTAACAGCTACAGGAGACACTTTTGTGGCCTTCCTCTTTCTAACTTTCCTAGAGGGTTCAGACTCAGTAGAAGAAGATGATAGTGATACTACAGTGGCAACAAGCATTTTTGTAGGGGAAGATGTTGCAGGAAAGAGTGGAGTAGAGCGTTTTCGCTTTTGAGCATGAGGGTCAGATTCTGGGGTTTGTTCTGCCCTAGAGGACTCTCTGACCTTTGTTTTCCCTTTTCTTTTCTAACAACAGACCTGGTTTTTACTTAGGTAGAGGGCTCTGGTGTGAAGGTTGTAGGACTAAGTGCTGCAGGAGCAGATGATTCTTGCCCTGCTTCCCCACTTGTGGATTCTACTCTCTTTTTCTTTTTCTTGCGCTGCGCAGTGAGTGCTCTAGGAGGCTCTGGAGGTTACAGACCCTTCTGGGCAAAAAAATATTGCCAAGAAAGGGGTGATACATCCCTTAGGGAATGCTCGATCAAGAGTTTAATAAGGGCATGATGGGTGATAGAGTTGTCCCTACCCCTCTGGGTTTCATGGGCACATTGTTTCAAAAGGTTTAACAAAAAAATTGGGACATTGACAGCTAAATCGTGCCTCATATGACTCAACAGTTTAAAATGATAAGAATGCAAATAGGAAAAACATCCCTCACAAGTCAAGTACCTGATTATGAAGGCAGCATATTCCAGGTATGGAGGAGGCAGTGACACTCGTTTGCATCCTTGTTTGGAAACCTCCAAGGGTCCATCTGTTGGTAATGTAAATTCTACCCTAGTAGAGACAACATCTGAAGAAAAAATTTCTCCTACCACCAGAAGCCCAGTTACTTCTGCAATTTGCTCTTCTGTAACAGCTACTGTCAAACCCCACACTGTAGCTTCTCCCTCTGAAAGAGTTCTCAAAAACTCACCTGCAACTTCCTCATTAAAAGAATCTAACCTCAGAAAATAATTCAACCAACCGCAATTGTTGAATGCCTGAACCGTTTGAGGATTTTGCGTCAAGAGTTCATGAGCTACAGGCTCATGTCTTACTAATTGGCCACCCATATTCACAAAGTATCCCAGCTGAGATTCTTGAAACTCAAACTTTTTCTGAAAATTCGAAAAACTTTTTTTGCTCTTCTTCTTTCTGCCCTGCCGTCACTTTTCTCTACTTTTCCAAGAATGACTCAAAAGATAATTGCATGAAATGATTGTTAGGAACTACTCAAATCAAACAGTTAATTTTTGTTTAGGATGGAAACACGCAGCCATATTTGGAAAGTACAAGAAAATAAAAATATCTTAACAGTTGTGACAGTGAGATAAGAAAAAGTTTGAAATGGATTATCCCACCCCCTACTAAAAATGTGACATGTGTCCACACATGTGCGAAAGGATAGGCGAAGATCAGGCAATAATGACTGATATGTACATAGCAATTAATGGATAAATGAAATAAATAAATGATGTGACAAGAAAAGATATCACGTACCTTGGAATAAATGCGCGTACATGATGGAAAAGATCATAGCTCAGCATGAAATGACAGCTATAATTGAAACCATAAATGAGGGTGGTTCAGCAGGATGGATGATGTGGAAGAAAAGGGAATGAATGGTGGTGATGGATGAAAAACGGAGAAAGTGGCTTCCTTAAAAAGAAAACCTTTATTATGGGCATGCAACGTAGAATTTTAAAGAGATGTTGCAGGAGAAAGGACGATGCCTTTTGCTGCAGGAGGATCAATGGCCACATCCGAAACAAACTGCTTCATAAATTCCTCTTTGGACGCTGGCTTATGATACAACCTAAGACGGTGTCCATTAACCAGTAGCTTGAATCGGACAGGATCTATTGTAGCTAACTGAACCATTATCAAACACATTTTCTATTTCATAAGGACCAAGCCATCTTGTGGTGAATTTACCTTGATTTTCCTTGTACCTGGAGTCATAGAGTAGCGCCCAATCACCGGCAGAGAATTGCTTAGTTATGATATGGTGGTCATGCCATTTTTTTCTTTACTGCTGAATAGCTTTAGTATGTTGCAGGGCAGCTTTCCGTATCTCATTCAATGCATTCAGCTGCAGGAGGCATTCCTTTTGGGCTTCTGAAATATTAATGTTAAGATGGATAGTAGTCCTTAAGGTCTTATGCTCAAACTCTATTGGCAACATGGCAGATTTTCCATAGAGTAACTCAAAAGGAGTGAACCCTGTAGTTATTTTCCATGTTGTCCTATAGGCCCAGACTGCTTCAGGAATGTGACTACTCCAATCCTTCTTGTGTAATTGTACTGTCTTAGTAAGGATTGCCTCAATTTCTCTATTGGTAACCTCTGCCTGACCTTTGGCTTGACGGTGATAGGGGCTAGAATTTCTATGCCTGATCTTGTAATCATTCATTAATGCAGTGATTAAGTTTGATGTAAACTGAGCTCCTTAATTAGTAATAAGTTCCCTTGGGACTCCAAACCGAGTAAAAATCTATTCATACAGGAACTCAGCAACTTATTGTCATGGGCATGTGTCATTGCTTTCACTTCCATCCACTTGGTTACATAATCAGTGCAAACCAAAATGTATGATTTCCCATTTGATGGAGGATCAATAGGCCCAACAAAATATATGCCCCACTTGTCAAAGGGACTGAACACCACTTGAGGATACAGGGGCATTTCATTAGACCTTGTTGGTCTCCCCATGCGTTGACATCTATCACATTTTCTGGTGTAGGCTGCAACATCTTTATGTAGTGTGGGCCAATAGTATCTTGTAGTAAGCACTTTCATAGATGTTCTCTTGGCTGCAAAGTGCCCACCACATGGCTCATCATGACAGGCATGCAAAATGTCATAGGTCTCATCTTCCCTAACACACCTTCTCATGACTTGGTCAGGTCCTGTGTAAAATAAACAATCTGCAATCCATGAAAAGTTAAAAATTTCTCAACCAACAATTTCCTTTCCTTTGGTGAGAAGTGAGTTGGGATCTTGTTGGCTGCTAAATAATTTGCAATATCTGTATACCATGGAGTTTGAGCAGTAATAGAAAACAGATGTTCATCGGGAAAGCTATCATCAATTACCTCAGGGGTGAGAGGTGTAGTTGTTTGAAGTCTTGACAAGAAATCAGCCACCACATTAGCTCGGATTGGCTTATCAATAACTGTGATATCAAATTCCTGCAACAATAGGATCCATCTTGCTAATCTGCCAGATATGGCAGGGTTATTCATGAGGTACCTTATTATTGCATGATTTGTATGGACAAATATTTGGTAACTAGTGACATAATGTCAAAACTTGTTCAGGGCATACACAACTTCTAGCAATTCTTTCTATGTGACAGTATAGTTTAATTCAGGGCCTTGAAGGTTTTTGCTAATGAAATATATGGCATGCTCTATGGAATTCTCTTTTTGTCCTAAAACTGCCCCTATGGCATAATCAGAAGCATTTGTTTGTATATGAAAGGGTAGACTCCACTTCGGTCCTTGAAGAACAGGTGCCTGAGTAAGTAAGTTCTTAAACTGGAGGAAAAATTTGTTACAGGCCTCAGTCTAGGTAAATTCAGAATCCTTAGTCAATAAGGCATATAATGGACTAGTTATTTTGCTGAAATCTTTGATAAATCTTCTATAATATCCAGCATGTCCTAGGAAGCTTCTAACATCATTTTGTTTCGTAGGTGTTTGCAAAGTTAGAATGACTTGTATTTTTGTAGGATCAACTTGAATTCTTGTTTGAGAGATATGATGGCCTAAAACAATTCCCTCCTGCATCATCATAAAACACTTCTCACTATTCAAAGACATATTTTGCTCCTTACATCTTTTCAACACTTTCTCCAAATTTTCTAATGCTTCTTCATAAGTAGCTCCATAAGTGGTGAAGTCATCCATGTAGATCTCCATAGAATCATGAGAAATGTCAGCAAAAATACTGATCACTACCCTTTGAAATGTTGCAGGTGCATTACACAGGCCAAAAGGTAAGACAAATTAAGCAAAAGTGTCCCATAGACTGGTAAAATTTGTTTTTTCTTGATCCTCAAGGGTAATTCTAATTTGATTATACCCACTATATCCATCCAAAAAGGAGAAATACATTTTACCAGACAATGAGTCTAGTACTTGGTCAACAAATGGCAATGGAAAGTGATCCTTTTTAGTTGTTGTGTTCAACTCTCTGTAGTCTACACAAACTCTCCATTTTCCACCTTTTTTAGGAACAATTACCAATGGAGACACCCATTGACTATCTGAAATGGGGTAGATAAAACCTGCATCAAGCAATTTTTGGAGCTCATTTTTAACTATTTCCCTGAGTGTTGGGTTTATCCTTCTTTGAGGCTGCCTAACAGGTGAACAGTCTTCCTTAATGTAGATCCTCTGAGTACAGAGTTGAGGATCTATTCCCTTCATATCCCCATAGTCCCATGCAAAATCTTTGTGTTGTTCTTGTAACATTGTGACTAGGGTAGCTTGTTGAGATTGAGGCAGCTTATTATTGATGTTTAGACAGCAGCCTGGAGACACTTCTACTTGCTTGATAAGATCATTCATGGAGGCTATTGATAAAGGTGGTGTCTGTATTTCATGTGGAAGCAAATTGTGATAAACTGCAGGAAATTCAGGTGGCAGGCTCTCAGAATTCAGTTGCTGTAGGAAACACTGCTGAAGATAGCTATCTGGAACAGATGGGCTACTTAGATCAGAGTTGGACTGCAAAATGTGTAAAAATAGGTCATCCTCACTCTGGAGCTGTGAAAATGGATTAGTTTGGAGCATCATTACTGAGCCAATGAATTGACTTCTTCAGTTTCCTCACCTAAATCTGGCCAAATTGGTTGAGACAAGTCTGGTTGAGGCTGGGCAGGTGGGTATAAAGCCAATTTCTTTCTTAACTAACCATCAAAAATTGTTATGTCTCTTGAATGACATCCTATAAAAGCATCAGATGTGTATAACCATGGTCTACCTAGGATGATAGGATATCCTCCCAAAGTTGCCTTAGTGGACAATATAGTGAAATCTGTTAGGTATTCCCAAGACTCAAGGATGACAATGACATCTTCTACCACTCCATCAGGTGTTACTGTGGAACTATCAGCAAGTTGCAGGACGGTAGGTGTAGACTGAATGGTTAGGATATTCAAATACTCCATAGTATGTTTGGTCATTACATTGATGGTTGCACCAAGGTCAATCAAAACATTCTTTACTATCTAGGCATTAATATTTATTTGTACCATAGGACTCCCAGGGTCAGTATATTTTGGAATGACTACCTTCCCTAACATAATATCTGCCAACTGTCCTAGAACATGGATAGTTTGGGGATCATTTTTCTTTCTTCTTGGTTTTTTTAAACAGGCCTCCTTAATGGCTTTTCCATAAATTGGGACATCTTTAATGGCTTGAAAACGGGGAATTTGAATGTGTACATTCTTTAGCTTATCTAAAATATCAAAGGTAGGCTCTTCCATAGACTTGGATGTAATAATTTTCAATCTCTGAGGAAAAGGCGGTTTGGCCTGATGCTATAGGACAGACTCCTTAGAGACAGTATCTGATACAGGTATATGTTTTGTAGGATCAATAGGTTGTTCAGAGGCAGAGTCTGAAATCTTTGTAATTATAGGTGGTTGTGGAGCAGGGAGAGTGGTTCCAGACCTGAGATGGATATCATAAATATTCAGGGCATAAGCCAGATACTGATTGGCTTCTACAAAATACATAGTATGTAGTTGTTGTTGCTTATTATTAGGATTTGGCAATGGTTGAGCAGGCATAGGTGTTTGTTTTGGAGGGCCAGTATTTGCTGCAGGTGCTGCAGGAGGTGGCATGAGAGCCAGAGGTTGTGGTTGCTGAAGTTGCAAGGATCCAAGGGATGGGTTCTGCCATTAGTGAGAACCTCTCCATTGAGGATTCTGTTGCCAATTACCTTGGGGTGGAGTCCATTGTCCTTATGGCTGCTACCAACCTCCTTGAGGAGATTGCCATTGAGGACTTTGATAGTTAGGCCAGTGTGGTTGAGAAGTATTCCAAGGTGGTGATGGGCCATATGTAGGTTGTCATTGGGTATTGTAATTAGAATAAGGATTACCAAAAGTCAAAGGGTCTTGAGGCATACCTTGTCTTTGAGCCCATGGTCGTCTTTGTGCAACGAAAAATACTTGGTCATCATCATCCTCTACTACCTTAAAACTAGTAGGTAATTGCTTAGCCTCCAGGTTAGCCACCATCTTACATCTGCAGTCACGTTTCTTCTATCTGCAATGTGGACAGAACTCAGCCAAGATTGCTTTAGCTTCCTCATGTTTCTTCTGAGCTTGTATAGTATCCAACTATGTAGCCATGTTATTTATGATATCCTGCTTGAAATCAAACAACAAATTTTTGATCTCCATCCGTGAAACTCCATTAGTAGAAGACTTTCCCACTGTGGCTTGACAACATCTGCCCTTCTTAACAATTGCTCGAGAGTAGTTGAGACATATTTTCTTGATATCATCCCAAGGCAGTTGGGTTATATCTCCTCCTCCCATCAGATCCAAGGCATCTATATAGGTATCACTGAATCCCCTTAGAAGAAATAGTTTCTGAGATTCTTCATTGAGAGTATGGTCTGAATTCTTTTTCAGGGAAAACAAAAATCTTGAGATATAGTCTTCCAAACTTTCATCCTCCTTTTGTTGAATTCTAAATATATCATCACCCTTACTACCACCCTTACAATATTCCTTGTATTTCTCAAGAAATTTTGTTTGCATGGCTGCCCAACTATCAACAACACCCCTTCCCAAACTCATAAACCATCTAAGAGCTCCTTCCTTCAAAGTAGTAGGAAACAACTTCAACCTGTGAGCATCTGAAGTGTAATCATAGCTGCGATAGAGGATGTCAAACTCACACAAGAAAGTGTCTGGGTCCTCTATAACTAGTCCATAGAACTTGGGAAGTAATGAAGAAGGGATATTTTTAAGGTTATCATTATCTTGCTAAGCAATGATGGGAAATTTAAAAGCAGGAGGTCGATTAGGTGGATTACGTGCCATAGTTGTTTGATGGAGTATCAAAGCAAATGGATTTTCTTGAGGTTCTTCGTCAGCTGGGTCAAATGGCAATTCAACAAGTAGGTTTTCAACAAATGGATTGATATCTTGGTCTCCTCCTTCCTCAAATAGATTATAGGCTAGTTCATAATTGTTGTCAATGAATGGAAATTTAGGGAGGAATCTTCCCAGAGCGTCTTTTCTTCTATGCATGCAATAGAATTAACCGTAACTTGAAGGAATTGGAAAATGCTTGAATAAACATACTAAACTACTGCTAACAATGACTATGACCGGTTCTTAGCTTGACACCATCCTCGGCAACAGTGCCAAAAATGGTCGCCTCCACAAAAGGATATAAAAGTCATGACAAATCCTAACTTGGGAATTGGAAATTCTAGTAGGTGACTAACATCTTCTTATGGTCGTTCATTTACATTGTCAAACCAGGGAATGTATACTTGAAATGGAGCGGCACTGTATGTGCACTAAGAACCAGTTTTCAGTCATGATTTACCATAACTAAATACTTGGAAGGAATTCTACTTATGCTACAGGAATGTAATGTAAAGCTTTCTTAACTTAAGCGTATCTTAATCAAAGCAGAAATCATAACGACTATTACTAAGAAACAAACTATGAACTAGCCTTATGCTGTAGGAACAAACACAGGGATGGATTCCCGATGCTGCAAGAACAATATAAGACTGATTTTGCGTTGAAACCTTCCAGAATGAAATATAACTTATAATCAACAGAAGATAAATAATTAACTAACTACATATACTCACTAAGTGGGCCCCCTTAGCAAGCATCAACCAGTTATGCAAGAATTGAACTCAAAACTTCATCAGCTTTTATTCATAAAATTGGAACCATATACATTGATTGTTCTACTCAAAAGAAAACTAACACAAAACACTATTTATCATTATAATCTAACTTTTTACACCCTGTTTCTCACTCGCGCAAGAGGAGAACTTATTTATATCAGAAAAGCAACTAACTACCTAACTTTAACAGAGAAAGACGTGGACATAAGTGCATCCCGAAACTGAGGAACAAACTTCTCATAAATGAAATCATATACGTTCAACATGATTCAGAGAGAATTTAGCATTCCACTCTTCCTAGATTAATGATCATTTAGATTTCCTCCCAACGAACCGGTCAGAGAGTCTTTGCTAGAACAACTTCCTTGATGTCGTGCTAGAAATGGACATTATTGCAGGGCCGAGATCCGCTGCGCTTTGACTCGTTCATGCTCCCTTCAACAACCTGCGATGCACATGGAAAAAAAAGCGAAAGAAAGCACGTGTGGAAAATAACACGATACACATTCATTAATCACATATTAAATCCATTTCATTATCCAAAAACCATATGCATTATATTAGTCATTCGGGAGGTCAAACAGGGCAATTAATATAGACACATAGAGATGTTAAGCTGCAGGAATATAGGAATGTATTGCTACAGGATACTACCTGATTTTAGATAAAAAGTCTTTAATCAAAGAGTTAAAACAACCATTAGAAATAAGAGTAAGGATATTAAAAATACATCATAATACTCAAATTATGAGCATATTTCTAGCTCATCATCATGACTGATCAATCTAAATCCTGACTAACCAATCTATTCCTCAATCACACAAATTGTGCAATCTACTTTGCACAATCTTCTCATGTCTAAATCCTCTCAACACCTTTCAACCATTGATCTTGATCCAACATTGTTGAATCTTGATCATCGATTCAAAATCTCATTTTCTATATAACAAACCTCTTTCCTCACAAATAAGGATCAAAGAATCAACATACCTTATGCAATGAAGTGTTGTCAATATCACCATTGATAGAGCTTCAAAATACCTTCGGTCAAACAACATCAACATCGTTCTTCAAGCTTTCATGATGCAATAATGGAGGCTTCACAGTGATATGAACAATCCAACATCAGGTGAATACACTCTGATATGGGATGGTAACACTTTGCTTATTGTTTGCATTCAATTTGGTAATCATAGATTTCCTAAATGTGTTTTCAATAGCTTAGTTTTATCTCGTGTGTGTAGGATTAGATCTTAGATTTGTGTGTTTGATCTTAGCTTAGATTCTCATTTCAAGCACATTTAATCTTGTTTGCATCTAATTATTTTCCCCCTCACACAGTGCTAATGCTTCTTTGGTTTCGCAATTTGGAGTGATCTACATGTCTAGTTCTTGTTCCTATGTACTTTTGATCCAGTGTACATTAGTGGTTGGTTACATGCATTTCAGTGAGATGGATCATTTACCATATGGACACTCTTGCATTCCTATTTCTAGAGGTTCTTCATTTCAGCACTATACCAACATCTTTCATCAATAGTCTACAACTTCTTAATGCTTTAGCAATGTTCTACATGTTTCTCTTTTTCAGGATACTATTTGGTTGGAGGCTTCTTAGGTCTTCTGTGGTGTTGACCTAATAATTTTGAAGGTATGTGAAGGATAAATAAGTGTTGTGGTTTTATGTGGGATCTATTATAGGTCCATTCCAACCTATTTCAAGTTATTTTGAGATCTAAATCTTGGCACGAAGTGTGTGTGTGAAAGAATTTAAGCCGACAAGTTATATTTTGAATGTTACATCTAATTAGGTCGACCTAGTTGATGTTATGCTTGATGTAGATATATAAGTTAGATATTTTTTGGTGTTTTGTTGGATGTGGCGAGTATTCTACATATATATGATGCAAATTGATTATAGTGTTACAAATTTAAGTTGTGAATGTTGAGTTGAAGATTAAAGTGATGCGAATGCAGAGGAAAGCAGAGTGTTAGATCATAATCAAATGAAGTGTGTAAAGTCAATTTGTTGAGATTCATTGGAACTATAATTCATGCATATGATAGATGCAATTTTAATAGTTCAATCTAGGTTGTGAGCCACACAATCTCTTCTATCTCTTTTTCTCTCAGTAGGCAATGAGTCCACTTAGACAGTGAGTCCACCTGCAGTGAGCACTTTTGTAAATATACTATAACCAGTTATAATATATTGTGAGCTAATCCTCACCATGGTTTCTCCCGTTTTAGGTTTTCCATGTAAAAATCCTAGTGTTCATGTGTTATTTGATGTTGTTGATGTTTCATTCTTTCTTTCTTTACTATAGTTGAATGTGTTATGTGGTTTGGATGTTTAAATGTTTGAATGATTTAAAAGGAATACTAATTCACCCCCCTCTCAATATTCTAAGTGTTTAACAATTGGTATTAGAGCTTGGTTCCTTTGAACGAGCTTAACCGCTTGGGGAAGATCTTGGAGGTTGAAAATATGGTTGTTAGAAGACTACCTACTCATCCAGAAGAGATTCCTGCAATTGGAATCATAGAAGAAGATTGCATGCTTAACAAAGATGGAGAACTCAAAGTTGCTCTTGAAAATATTGAAAGGACTGAAGGTGAAAATAGAGATCTAAAAGAAAATTTTGAAGAAGTAAATGAATGCATCAAAAAATTGAGAGAGAAAATCAAGAAGTTTAGAGAAAGGCATAAGGATGGTTTGAATTTGCACATTGAAGAAAAGAAAAGAAAAGAGGAATGTATGAATGCAATGGTGAAAAGAAAATTTGAGGAATGTACAAGGCTTGAACAAGAAGTTGTGAATCTGAGATCAAATTTGGAGAAAGCAAGGAGTCATGAAGAAGAATTCAAGATGAGTGCTACAAATCTTGATGAAATGATTGCAAATCATAAAGGATATAAAGACAAAGGTGGATTAGGGTTTGAGACAAGAGAAAGTCCAAAAGCATATCAAACTACAAATTAGCTTGAAAAAAAGAAGAATGGCAAGTAGATCCATAATCAAAGAAGACCACCCATTAGACAACCAAATGCACAAAGGCACCCATATTTTAATGGTTTCTATTATTCCTACAATAAATTTGGACATAAGGCTATGGAATGCAGAATTAGAATGAATCAGAATGTTCCATTATTTTTTGTTCAATGTTTTACATGCAAGAAATTTGGTCATAGAGCTAGTGAGTGTAGAAGTCAATTGATGAATGGCTATAACAATGGTAGAATGGTTCAATCTTTTAATGGCTATTATTATACATGCTATGGATTTGGGCATAAATCTAATCAATGCAAATCTAGAATGAATGGAAGGAATACTTGTCAAAGGAATGTTATATGTCACAGTTGCAATAGGATTGGAAAAATTGACAAGTTTTGCAGAAGTAGAAATAAGAGGAAAGATAATCTGGTAAAGAGGAATGAACCAGTGCAAAATTTAATTTGAAAGAAACAAAGAAGGAGATGGAAAATATTTGGAGAAAGAAGGAAAAGACAAAATTCAAGGATGAATTTGTACCATCCTCTGGTGCAAATATGTTTCCTTCGAAAACTAAGTTGAGAGCTTTGGCTCAATGGGAGCTTTAATGAAAATCTTATATCCCCTACCAAAGAAGAGGTTATGATGCCTCAGCACAAAGATATGTGATGTAGATCAACATGCTTGATCTATTGGTGAAGATTGTGGAAGAAAATATGACAATGCAGAAGTTTACGAAGCATCAGAAGTTGACTGTGCATCAGATAAAGAGTTGCTATCTTTATTATTTGAAGCATTAATTTCAAAATTAGGTTAGATTCAAAGGGTTATTAAGTGATTTTACTTATCCAAATTAATTCATAACAAGCATTGAGAATGAGCAGAGCAACGAAGAAGTGATTTGAAGTTATCAAGGCGATTTGAGATTTAGTGCATTGCAACCCTAGTTTGGAAAATAGAAGAAAAGGTATTTACAATCTCAGATTTTCCCTAGTTTTCAAAAGAACTTTGTTTGAAAGAAATTTGAATTCATTTACAATGGCTACACCAAGGTTAATAGAGGTTATTGTGAACCGAAATTTAAGAAATACCCTACAAAATCAATAGAAGACGGCCCATTAGGCACATTTTTGCATGTTCCATATGGGGCTTTACTAATCAAAGATATAAGGATTTACATTCATGTAAAAATATATGAATATGATCACAACAAGTTAGCAGATATGTGGATGAAAGAATTTATTGGAGACAACTTTTCCCTAAAACCTAGTTGCGAAGAAATTGGATGTATGGCAATGGTTTCCAAATTTTTATGTTGATGAAAAATGGAATGGAATGGCATTAAGTAGAATCCTTGATAAATTTATTTGGACCGACATGCCTAGAATGATAACAAAAGAGGAAATTAGAGAGGTTACACGTCTATGCTCCACCGGACCTGTTCTTGTATTGAAATCGGTTAAGAATGAAGTGGTAATGGAAATCATAGGTGCAACTTATGATAAGAGGGCTCTAGCAGTAAATCCCATCAGAAATCTAGCTGTGAGGTACATGCAACAATGTTATTGGTTATAAAATCTATTTCAGAAATAGAGAACTTTGTATCTGCCACTGCAATCAATGTGGCATATGAGATTGTGGAAAAAGGTGCTAACTATGATCTTTGTGAGTTTCTAAGACAATAATTGATGGAGAATTTGAAATAAACCAAGGAAAAGAAGTATGCATTTAAGTATGGAACCCTAGTTATGTGCTTAATTTTCTATTTTCTAAAGGAACTCCCCAGAACCAAAAGTGTGGAATGGTTGCAAGGAAGACCAGTTGATCATCAGATTAGAGATTTTATGAGTGGTCTTAGTGATGGGAAGGCACAAGATGAGGCTCTTGCTGCTTTCTTTGTAGTTTTTCAAAAGAGGATGCATGAAAGAGACAAAATTCCAAGGAAACTAGTAGAGAGATATCATAATGATATCACATTTTTTGTAAGCACTGATGAGTGCATGACAAAAGTAGTAGAACCAAGGATTGTGTGGATCCCTGCATTGGGATATGAGGTCACTGAACAAGAGATTACTAGTTTAGATGACATTTTTTTGAAGAGTCCAAAGTATACAACTAAGGAAAGGTATGAATCTTATTAAGAAAAGTCTTTGGATGTGCACATGGAGTAGAAGAAACCATAGATACAAAAGAAGGTTAGAAAGATGTTGATCAACATGCAGAGGAAATGGTAATTTCAAAGGAATAAGTGGAGCAAGTAAGAGAAAAGGCTAAGGTAGAATCAAGTATTGTAGGAGGATCCAGAAGCACAAGAAGATCTGGTAAAACATCTACCGCCCCTCTTTCTATTTAGAATTCTTTTAGGACTAGGAAGCCTATTGGAGAGAAAATGAAAACAACTGACAATCCTTTGGTGAAGGAGAAATCCCCTCTAGTTATGCACATGAAAAGGCTAGAGAAGAAGAAGGCTACTCCAATAGCACCACGTGCCACCCCTACAAAGAGAAGACCAAAGCAAAAGGCTTTTAGAGAAAATAATGTGAGTGTGAATGTATAAGAAGAAGAGGGGGAATAATGACCCTCATTAGTCTGCAAAAGGAAGAATGAAGCTTCACAAGGTGAAGCTAGTTTCAAGAGAAAAATATTTTATTTTATTGAAACAGATAGTGAAGAGGAGATAGAGAAAGAGAAGAAATAATTTGTAATACACACGAGAGAGAAGAAGAAAGAAAAAACCAAGAAGGTGTCCCCAAAAAAGAAGAAGGTAGAAACAAAGAAGACTCCAGATGTCAAGAAGAAACAAAAGAAAACATCTCTGGAAAAACCTCATAGTCCCAAGAAGGTAGAAGCACTTGTTAATGGAATGATTCAACACGACATGCTTGTAGAAACTACAGCCTTGTATGGTGAAATAAATGAGGTGGATAAGGCCACCATTATTGAGGAAATTATTAAATACATTATTTTTTCAAAGTTGATATGAAAAACATTGAGAATAAAATTCCTAAAGAGCTATGGAATATCCTAGTGAAGAGAAGACTAGAAGCAATTGAAGAAGAAGGAAACATAAAAGAATATGTGTTGAAGAAGGTTGGTTCTCCTCTTTCTGATGAAAACAAAGCCACATTGTCTAAATTGTACAACACTGAATTTAAATTAAAGCAAAGGGTAACTATGATTATGGGTAGAGACAAGAATGAATTTGAGAAGCTACAGAAGGAGACAATTGATAAATTTTTTGATATTGCACAGAAATATGGTATGATTTCAGAGAACACTGCTCTGGAAGTCATGATAGGAGAAGAAGTAGAGAACATTGATGCTCAACATGAGCATGTGATAGATGAAGAGTATACTCAGGAAAATGCCCCTCCGGAAGTAGAAGAACTAGTAAAACAGGATGAGGAAGCAGAGAATGATGTTGGAGAAGAAGCAACAAAGGAGCATACTTCTTTTCCTCCAATACATGAAGAAAATGTTGAGATTGTGCAACATAAACCAGAGACTCCTCCTTCGGATAACCTAGACCAATTTGTAGAGGAAGATGTGAATAAAGATGCTAAAGAAGAAATTGGTGATGTAGAGATGGAAGATGAGGAAGAAGATAATGAGAAGGAAAGTGAAATGAGGATGTAGCGTAGAAAAAAGTAACCTTTTTTCACACTTAATTTGGGAATGAATAATTAATGATAAAATTGACTTAATGATGCCTTATTTAGGGTGTTGTAAAGTGTTTCTTTACACTTCCACACTAATCTAGGGATTTATTAATTCATTGAGGTTAAATTTACCTTAATTGGCCCCTTAAATTCAAATCCAAGCCTAATTTATTGCATTTTTTGAGGATTAAATCCCGACACTCATTACTAATATTTCACAACACTTAATTTTGCAAGGTTTAAATCCTAGGCTAGTGACCTAGGACCCATTCGCCAACTGGCGAATGGGTCCTTCCTAGGTCCTAGGACCCCCTTTTAGCATGTTATTTTATATCCCCGAAGCATGTCCTAGTTGAGTGTGCTAGGACCCATTCACCCTATGGCGAATGGGTCCTCCTTAACTTAGGACACCCCATTTTGGGTGTGTTTCTGGTGGGATTCTAGTAATTTCAAATCCTAGATCTGATGTTGGCTTGTGTTATTTGAATTTCGGGATTAAATCTTAAGTTAAGTATACATATAAGGTTAACTCACATAGTTTCATCTAATCTTTCAACCATTCAAGTCCTAATAAAAATTTTATGAGATCAAGAGTTCACAAGAGCATTTCTAAGGCATTCAAGAGCAGATTTATTAGAGATTATTGTAGCAATCAAGATCAATTTCATCATGTCAAAAATTTAGTGCATCATGCATGTTGTTGAGCTATTATGTTGATGCAACATTAAAGATCCAATTCAAGCATTATTTCACATCAAGATCCAAGGTCAAGATTTACATTCATTGAAGACACTTCATGCTAGATTGCAAATTTTTCATCCAATATTTCATCCAAGGTATCATTGTTTCATGTTTCATTTTTCATCCTTCATGTTTCATTGATTCATCATAAGGTTTAATTACCAAAATGGGGTTTGACCAAGGTGAACCCCTATTCCCTAAGAAATCAACACTTTTCTTCTCCTTTTATGTGTGATTGCATGTTTTAGATTGAAGATCAAGTGGAAAGAAAAAATTTCAAAGTTGTGAAGTTACAAAAGTTGTCATCTTCATTGCAAGATCACGAAAAGTGCCCTACATGATTTATTTTTGACTTTTGGGAGCTGAACACTTGGGATCTAAGAGTGTAGACATTGAAGAACAAGATCCCCAAACTGATTTTCCAGAACCCTAACATGGACCCATTCACTAGTGGGTGAATGAGTCCTCAATGAGGCCTGAAACAACATTTTTTCAACAAGGTACACATCATTTCAGCATTTAAAAAACCTTTCTATTTGTTGTTATAACAGTTAGGATTAATTTCTAATTATTATTTATTCATTTTTCCTCTCATAATTGAGTGAAACATATAGCACAAAAATTGGGTTCCTCCATTTGATTGATCCCATTTGGGGTGAACCCTCTTTTTCTATGTTTCATTATGGTGAACTTTCCTTTTTGAGCATTGTAGTTTTTATTTATTTTGGAGTCTCTTTTCATCTTAGATTAGATCTTGCATTCATTTGAATTCATTTTCATTGAATTAGATCTCATTTAGGGTGTCTTAGTTTGCATTCAAATTTGCATCTCATATAGGGTTTTAGAATTGTGTTGTTTACATTCTTTGAATCTAAAAAATACAAAAAAATCAATCATTTTGCATATCATCTAGATCATATAGACTTGAATTTAAAAATTGAAACAAAAATTGCATATCAAACTAGGTCTTTTAGTTCATCATTTTGTCACATTTTCAAATTGCATTTCACATTGCATTTAGAAAAAAATAAACCTGAAACTCACTGTAGTAGATCTAAATCTGAAAATCATTAGAAAACACCTAAAAATCTATAAAAATTAGTTTCAAAACCCTAATCTAGGACACATTCTCCCTAGGGAGAATGAGTCCCTATTAGGGTTACATAGGCAGCAACTTTTTGTAGTTCCTAAGCTTCAATATTAGATTCATACTTTCTCGGAAAAGCATACCAGGACCCATTCACCACTATGCAAATGAGTCCTTGGAGGCCTACAAAAACCAACTTTTTTGAGCTTTCTAGTGATTTTCTATACTTCCTAGGCTTTCTAGTAACCTATTGTATCAATCTGGAAAGTTTTAGAAATTTATGTTTTATAGGTCTAAACAACCATTTAGTGTAGTCATCTTTAAATCATTCCAAAATCATTCCAGTAGCAAAAATCATCAAAGACATTTCTGAAGCATTGCATAAATTAGATAGCTTACTTTTCATCTTAGTATATTTCCTTTTGCGTAGTGTCCTTTTCATCATTCATATTCAAAATTTGAGTCAAAATTACATTTCAAAAAATGTCATATAAATCATCATTTTTCCTTCATTTCACTTGCATTTAGACATTAAATTTTGGAAAAATTTGCCACTAAAGTTACAATTTGAAATCGGGCATAGAAAACACATAGTACAACTTAAAAATTGTATTTTTCGCCTTTTTAAAACCCTAATTTGGGACCCATTCGCCCAATGGAAAATGAGTCCCTATACATACATTTTAGGAAAATTATTGGGTGTTTTTTAGTCTCTAATTTGCATTTATGTTACTCTATTTAGATCTGAGAATTAAAATTTTGAAACGGCTTGTTTGTGCATTCAAATTATTGATCATTTAGCTAGATTTTGCAAAAAATGTGGAGAACATTTTCTTGCATGTTTCAATTAAAATTAGTATTAGTTTTCTGAATTTTTCTTTCATTATTGCATCATTGGATACATTAGTTTACATTTTACAATCATTAGAAAAAAAAAAAAACTAAAAATATCAAAAGAAACAAACAAAAAATGGTTAACCTTGGAGAAAGCATATCATTCAAACCCTTTAGTAGTGATGACTTTGACATGTTAGATAAAGAACTTGAGGACTTCATCTCCCCTAGATCAACCACTAAAGCTTTGATGCAAGAGGATGCACACATAGACAATCATAGTTGTTCTTCTCCTAATACCTCTCCTACTTGTGACAAAGGTATTTTAGTGTTAGAAGACCCAATTATTTAATGTCATGAGAATCTTATTTTTCCTCTTCTAATGCTACATTTGTCTCAACAAACACTAAGGTGGATGACATATATGAAGATGTTAAGTTCACATTAGATCCCACAAAGGATCACTAGAAGATCAGAAGACCCAATCACTCATTTAATGTCATGAGAATCTTATTTTTCCTTCTTCTAATGCTACATTTGTCTCAACAAACACTAAGGTGGATGACATATATGAAGATGTTAAGTTCACATTAGATCCCCCCTCACTAGAAGATCATCTAGATCACTCAGTTGAGGTTATGACTGCACAAATTGGATCTCCTTTAATTAGTGAGCTTCCTAAGTCACCTCCCATCATAGAACCACCTAAACCATTCCCTCCAAAAGCTATCGCAAGTGTTATAAGGAAAATATGTAGTAACAATGTTTTGCAGCAACCGAGTTACGATACCATTGCTCACACATATAATATGCAACAAAAAACCATACCTACCTCATTACCATTGCCTCAACCTATCTTTCCTATTGCTCCTAGTTTACCTTCACATAGCGGAAAAGAGATTAATCTTGTTGGGAAACTTCGTCATATAAACATCACCCTTTTGGATTTAGCAAAAACATCACTTACACACCATATGATGCTCCAAGAAATTTTGCAAAAGAATAACATGTAATTTTCTATGAAATTGGATGATGTAGCAACCTCCTCTGATTGTATGTAAGTGAAAAATTCAAAAATCACATTCCCTAAACATGAATTACCCTCACTTGAGATACAACATAAGAATGAGGCCTTAATGATAAAGGTGATTATTAATGAAACTCCAATTAGACACACCCTTATAGACAATGGAGCAGGTCTTAATGTTTGTAGCATTGATCTCCTAGATAAAATTGGAGTGGACAAGAGGCTTATTCAACTTAATGATGTTATTATTTGTGGCTTTGACAATTTTAATAGGCAACCATTAGGAGTGATCACATTATCTATTGAGGTTGGACCTGTAGTTTTTCCTACTCCTATCCATATCATGCTAGGACCTCTTTCATACAACCTTCTCTTAGGGAGACCATGGATTCATTCTATGAAAGGAGTCCTATCTACCCTTCACCGTGCAATGAAATTTGAACACAACAAAAATATATACACAGTTGAAGCAGATGAACAAAGTTATAAATCACAAGTTAAACATGATCATAACACTTCTAACTCCCCTAATACTTTCATTCCAACCTCAAAATAAGAACCTATAAAATTTGATGATTGGGGGTCATTAGATTTCATGCCTTGTTTCAACGAAGAATCCAAAATATCACCCTCAAAGTCCAAAGAGTCATATACAAATGATTCATTTTCAAACACACGATTTAGTGACGATTGGGGTTCATTATATTTTACGCCCTCCTTTATGGGAGAGTACAGAATCTCACAATATGCACCTAAACAGCCTTGTGTTTCATGTGCTCAACTTGGTTCTACATCAACACCATCACCCCATGGTGGTGATGGGGACTCTTTAACTCCCATCACTTATGAGAGGAAGATGCATAACGTTAAGAAAGTTAAAAGGATTTGTGTTATTGTGAAGAAGCCAATCCTTCTCTGAAGCATAAACCCCCCTCATCTAAGTTGGAATAATGTTGTGTTCTTGGATACAAATCCATTTCTAAGCATGGATATAATGAAAAAATTGCACAAAATGATAGATAAAAAGTGAAGTCTATACCATACTCTTTCAAGAAAGATCTAGGTTTACCACCTCTATCTCCATCTTCATCTAAGGCCTTATCATCTATTGTGTGTATGCCATCTTGTGCTAAGAAAGAAACATCTTCTACTATTGATCAAGAGGTATCTTGTCGAGACTCCTCCAAGATAATTTGATATCCCTCCCTCCAAGAACATGAAAGCAATTTTACTACAAGAGTTCATTTTGTGCATATCATAGAGTTCATGGTCATTCTACTAATGAATGTAAGGCTTTGAGTAATTGAATTCATCATCTTAAGGATTGTGGTGCTCATCCTTATGTTGAAGCGCCTAGATCCTCTAATTGATACTGGTTTTCATGTTTTTCATCAATCACCTTGGCTCACCCTTGTCTTGCACTAAGTGGGAGCAAGGGGGTTAGGTAGCCTTTTCCTTGTATGGTACTTGTCTCTTTTGGCTAGTTGACCACCTTATATATATATAGGTGCAAGCTTGGGATGTGGATAACATTCCTTAAGTTGGGTTGCATGTGACGTACTGAGTTATATTTAGTATTGTATTTAGGGGGCAACCCCTTTTCATGATGTGGTTTCATTCAGGAACATACGAATTGGCATAGGGCTTTCCGAATAAACTCTCATGTCTTCTTCTACTTTAAAGAAATTGCTCACAACAATGGTGTTAGCTACCACTTTAAAGTGGGGGAACACATCAACACTCATGTTCCATTGTGTGGTCTTTTTACTTCATGCAATGGGTGTGATGTCCTTCAAGAGCATGATCTATCTTAACATATTATATTCCTCTTAGTGGCTTGATGCGACACACTACATCCCCTAAGTTGTGAATCTTCTATTTTTCAATTGGTCCTCTCTTGGAGACATTAGGCACGATGTTCCCTAGGTTGAGACCTTACATGAACTAAGAAAAACCTCTTTGAACGTACCTTACACTATCTACATTTACAATAACTATTATATGGCCACCTTTCATAACACACTTTGCTTGCCTATGGATCCATCCTGTTTTTTATGTGTTAGCATATGAAGTTTTACTTGCCTCATGAATCATGTTGTTCGTGTTGTGTGGAACCTTATCAAATTTATCAGAAGTTATAGCTTTGGTATGGTTAGCGTATGGGAGTTGAACTTAGGTGTGATTTTCCCATGTAGCCACTTGCTTGTCTATGTGAGCGCATATCAACTGTGTGTGTATGTGTCTCTGGGGGCTCACCTAGTGGACGGCCTGAGGTTCCCCTAGCCCTTGTGAGTGTGTATTTGATTTGTATAGTGGACATCATGTTCCACTTGTAAACAATTTTTTTGGACAAACAACTTAGACCTAGTCCACATCGCATTGGATAGACTGTCGAGGCTTGATCCATCCCCTTTTTTTTTGTTTTTTGTTTTTCTTTCTTTTGGTATTTGACATGGTACATTTTGTACTTGTCTTGCTGTTGCATATCATACACCTTGTGTGTGTCCCTTTATGCTTATGTTGGTTTGACGTAGGATCTTAGATCTTAGGGGCTTGATCACCCTTCTTGATCTTTATCATCCTATACCCTCCACATTGGTACACTTGGACCCCTCTTGAATGTCTACTTTAGTGTGAGTTTGAAGCAAGTTCCTCCTCTCACTAAAGTGGGGGATAAACGTAGCGTAGAAAAAAGTAACCCTTTTTCACACTTAATTTAGGAATGAATAATTAATGATAAAAAGGAATTAATGATGCCTTATTTAGGGTGTTGTAAATTGTTTCTTTACACTTTCACACTAATCTAGGGCTTTATTAATTAATTAAGGTTAAATTTTCCTTAATTGTCCCCTTCAATTCAAATCCAAGCATAATTTATTTCATTTTTCGAGGGATAAAGCTCGACACTCATTAATAATATTTCACAACACTTAATTTTACAAGGTTTGAGTCCTAGGCTAGTGACCTAGGACCCATTTGTCACCTGGCGAATGGGTCCTTCATAGGTCCTAGGACACCCTTTTGGCATGTTATTTCATATCCCTAAAGCATGTCTCAGCTGAGTGTGCTAGGACCCATTCACCTTATGGCGAATGGGTCCTCCTTAACTTAGGACACCCCCTTTTGGGTGTGCTTCTGGTGGGATTCTAATAATTTCAAATCCTAGATTTGATGTCAGCTTGTGTTATTTGAATTTTGGAATTAAATCTTAAGTTAAGTATAAATATAAGGTTAATTCACATAGTTTCATCTAAGCTTTCAACCATTCAAGTCCTAATAGAAAATTTATGAGATCAAGAGTTCACAAGAGCATTTCTAAGGCATTCAAGAGTAGATTTTTTGAAGATTATTTCAGCAATCAAGATCAATTTCATCATGTCAAATATTTAGTGCATCATGCATGTTGTTGAGCTATCATGTTGATGTAGCATTGAAGATCCAATTCAAGAATTTTTTCACATCAAGATCCAAGGTCAAGATCTACATTCATTGAAGCCACTTCACGCTAGATTGTACATTTTTCATCCAATATTCCATCCAAGGTATCATTGTTTCATGTTTCATGTTCCATCCTTCATGTTTCATTGATTCATCATAAGGTTTAATTAAGAAAATGGGGTTTGACCAAGGAAAACCTCTATTCCCTAAAAAATCAACACTTTTCTTCTCCTTTGATGTGTGATTGCAGGTTTTAGATTAAAGATCAAGTGGAGAGAAAAATTGTCAAAGAAGTTGCAAAAGTTGTCATCTTCATTGCAAGATCACAGAAAGTTCCCTACAGGATTTATTTCCGACTTTCGGGACTTGAACACCTAGGATCTAGGAGTGTAGACATTGAAGAACAGGATCTTGAAATTAATTTTCCAGAACCCTAATAGGGACCCATTCACCACTGGGCGAATGAGTCCTCAATGAGGCCTGGAACAACACTTTTTCAGCAAGGTACACATCATTTCAGCATCTAAAAACCTTCCTATTTGTTGTTATAACAGTTAGGATTGATTTCTGATTGTTATTTATTCATTTTTCCTCTCATAATTGAGTGAAGCATATAGCACAAAAATTTGGTTCCTCCATTTGATTGATCCCATTTGGGGTGAACCCTCTTTTTCTATATTTTGGAGGATACCACCGAAAATGCAAGAACAAAAGAAGAGACACATGTAAACTATGAAAAGGACAAGGAAAAGCAATTAAAGGAGAAAGTTGTGGAGACTACAAAGACTTCTGGTGAATCCTCTAGCTCATTCGAAGATTCCTTGTAGAATCTATTAAGAATGTAGCTCAAATTCTAGCTTGTTGTTTCTTCACAATTGCTACAACTACCAATGCAACAGGGAAATGTAGATCTGGACAAGATTTCCCCACTCCATAAGCTACAATTTGGAGATGTATTACATGCATCTTCCCAAAAGGATATTATTGAGACACATCAAAAGAGTTGAGAGCTGATGGAGGAAGTAGTGAATTCACTACAATCTAGGTCGTACCCGGTGCAAATATAGACGCATCACTCTCTGGTATAGAAAATTTAAAGATTTTAATTACTTCTTTCAAGGAATATGCCTCTAGTCTTAGAGGTGAATTGGAGAAAGAAGTAGAAAATAAAATGAATGACAAAAAGATGTTGCAAATCACAGAGAAGTGTGCTCTTGCACATAAGAAGTTTTCAAAGAATTTGAAGGATGTGTAGATATGTGTGGATAAGGCTAAGAATCTATTTCAATATTACATGAAATGGCTCAGTGCCACACAAAGCATCAAAAATGAGATGGACTCCATTGAGTCCCAGATAAATAAAGCCTCTAGTGCCTATGATCTGGCACTTGATCTAGATGGTAATATAAGGAGTGTAATTGAGGATTTGCATAATAATTTCTTCCAGTTGCAAGCACAAAGGGAAAATGTCATTTTGCAATTTGGAGAAGTAAGGGACTTGGTGAATGAAAAATTTATATATGTCTTAAGTGCCCTTTTGAGTGCTACTAAGGATACATAGATAAATCTGATACCGAGCACTCCAAAAGGAAGAGAATAAATATTCATGGAGTTTGAAACACAGTGCAGATTGATTGGGCCAGCAACAAAGACATGGAAGGAAGGAAAACAAGCATGGCAGACCCATCTACAAAAGTTACAAGAGTCAACTTCCTTTGGTTGACACATTTCATATTCTTTATGCATTTCAGTTTTTAGTTTCAAGAATCTTTGTATATATGTGGAGTATATAGAGTAGTTTCCACTATAAATTTTTTGGTTTTGCTCTAGTATATGACTTAGGGGGAGATCTAGTCTATGTTAGAACAATTATTGTAGGTGCCATTTTCCCTTGATGTCAAAGGGGGAGAATGTTTTGAAGATATTTTGAAATTTTTCCATCAATGACAAAGGGGAAGATTGTTGGAATAATGTCATTGATGTTGTTTTTGGCAACATGAGCATGAGGGATAAGCACAAAGATATATAACGATGTGTTGCAGTGTTGTAATTGATGTCAACATTGTATTTTGATGTGGAGATCATGGTGCAAATCATTGTAGATCATTTTGGTTGGTTCTAATAGGTTTTGGAGTGTTTATGGAAGACATTTTTGCAAGATGGTTTGATCCAGTAAAGTTGGTTGCGATGGAAAATTGACTGTCAATTATGTTAATTATGTGTAATAGAGCTCCAACTTTTTGGTCTGCATTGATCTGAAAATGAAGTTTTCACTTTGCGCTTCAAAAATTATTTTGTTGGTTGTTAGAAGCATCCGATTCTATAATTTCATCATGTTTTGGCTCTTGGTTTGAGAGATATAAGTAACAAATGTATGGTCTGGCAGATTAGAGTAATTTCTTGTATAGTGTATATGGGTAGGAGAGTCCACACTTCTATGCGGATAAGTTTTTGGCTTTGCGCTTTTGAGGATATGTTGACAAATGGAAATAGTGTGTGAATTCCAGTTGGCATGATGTTTTGAGGTCCACGTATATGAATGTGGATACACAATTGAAGAATTTTTGGTAGTAGGTATTCTGTAGTGTTGAGCTAGTAAGTTTGAAGGTATGTGAAGGATAAATAAGTGTTGCAATCTTATGTGGGATCTATTATAGGTCCATTCCAACTTATTTCAAGCTATTTTGAGATTTAAATCTTGGCGTGAAGTATATGTGTGGAAGAACTTAAGTCAACAAGTTATATTTTGAATGTTACATCTAATTAAGCCAACCTAATTGATGTTATGCTTGACGTGGATATATAAATTAGATCATTTTTAGTGTTTTGTTGGATGTGGTGAGTATTCTACATGTATATGATGTGAATTAATTAGAATGTTGTGAATTTAAGTTGTGAATGTTGAGTTAAAGATTAAAGTGATGTGAATGCAGAGGAAAGCAAAGTGTTAGATCAGAATCAAATGGAGTGTGTAAAGTTAGTTTACTGAGCTTCATTGGAACTGTAATTCATGCATATGATAGATGCAATTGTAATAGTTCAATCTAGGTTGTGATCCACACAATCTCTTCTCTCTTTTTCTCTCAGTGGGTAGTGAGTCCTCTTGCATAGTGGGTCCAACTACAGTAAGCACTTTTGTAAATATACTATAATCGGTTATAATATATTGTGAGCTAATCCTCACTGTGGTGTTTCCCATTTTGGGTTTTTCATGTAAAAATATTGGTGTTCATGTGTTATGTGATGTTGTTAATGTTTCATGATTTCTTTCTTTACTACAGTTGAATGTGCTATGTGGTTTGGATGTTTAAATGTTTGAATGGTTTATAAGGAATACTGATTCACCCTCACCTCTCAATATTTTGGGTGTTCAACACAAATTGCACCTACTAGGTTTAATGGTAGCTCCTATACTTGTAATAATATTGGTCATAGAGCTATTGAATGTAGAAGCAAGATGAGTCATAATTAATTTAGGCCTCCAAGGTACAATGCTATGAACTCTTAATCATTTCATGGTCAGTGCTATGTTTGCAATAAATTTGGTCATAAGGCTAATGAATGTAGAAGTAAAGTGGTAAGGAATAGTAATTCTATGACTTCTCAATCCTTCTATGGTTACTGCTACACATACAAAAAGATTGGTCATAGGGCTGTTGATTATAGATCTAATATGAGAAGAAGTAATTATGTTGTGCAAACTAATATCACCCACTACAGTTGTAATAAACCCAAACACATTGCAAGGTTCTACAAGGGAAATAATGTAATACCTTTTGCTCCTCAGAAGAAGATTGACTCTAATAAAAAAAGAAAGATAATGAACAAGGTATGGCAAAAAAAGGAAGAAAGTAAAGAAAAGAATGAATCTATACCTCATCCCAGTGCAGATGGATCCTCCGTTAATTGAAAAGAAAGTATTGGCTCAGGGGGAGATGCAAATGCAAAAAAAATCCAAACCCCTATAAAGCATATGATGTTGAAGTCTTCAGCATAATGGTTAATGGTGATATGGATTTGTTTGCTCAAGGTTCCAAAGAAAATGCACTCTCTATAGAAGTTTTTTGAATGATCATAGATCCATGTGATATCTCAGACAATAAAAAGCTACTTGTTTCAAGAACTAATAAATGCATTTAATGTGGAGCAACTAGGGTTGGTGTGAAGCATATTTAGTCCCTATTTGATCAAAATTAATTTCATTTGAAAGATATCAAGTGTATGCAAGGCTAAGGAAGAGAAGAAGGTTTTTGACATGTTGCGTGCAAACCCTAATGGTAGTATTTGTGTGTATTTATCTAGTTTTCTTGTAAAACCCTAAAATTTAGAAAGTGTCATCATGGGTACACCAATTTTCAATAGCCAAGTCTAAAATTCAAGAAATATTTATACATATCCACTATGATAGACAAGGATGGAGTGTTCTCTCACTTTCCTATCATTGTGTTGCATTCAGAAGATGTTCACATCTACTTTCACTCACAACTAAATGAGTATAACCATCTAAATATGGAAGAGTTTAGATGCAATCATCTCTTGGGTGATGATTTTTCAGCTCAAGCTGGAGCATGCAAATGTGGAAGCAAATTTTTTAGATGTGTGCAAGGGTTTCCCCAACTTTTTCTTTGAAGATAAATGGGTCAGAATTGCCTTGAAACATATTCATGAAGATATCTTTTGGCTTGATCAACCCCACCTAATCATAAAGGAAGCTATCAAGGTTGTGACTAGGTTGTGCTCCACCAGACCTGTGCTGGCATTGAATTCCATGAAGAATGAAGAAGTTATGAAGCTTACTGGAGCTAAATTCGACAAAAGAACCCTAACTGTGGATGGAATCTTTGACTTAAGGGTCTTGTATGCCACAATGGGTATTGTATACAATGTTTACTACACAAACAAGGAAGTATATGCTATTGCCACTACCATCTACATTGCTCATCAGATGGTCAAGGAAGGAAATTATTATGATCTTTGTGATCTCTTACGACAACGATTGTTGGAGAATCTATAGAGAACCAAGGATTCATGCTACAATTTTCGGTATTCCACTTTGATTATTTTCCTTATGTTCTATTTCATGAAAGAAATGCCTAGTTTGAAGAATGTGGTCTGAAGAAGGGATATTTATGTTACACAACCAATTAGGGATCACATGCATAGCTTTTCAAATACCAAACAATGTGACACAATATTCTGGGGTTTCTTTAAAACATTTTAAAATGAAATGTAGAAGAGGGATAGGATACCCTCACAAGTTGTGGAGAGATATAAGAATGAAATCACTTTTATGGTGGATAAAGATAATTGTTATATGGAGGCAGTTGAATCAAGAACTTCATGGATAACAAAGTTACCCTATGAGGTCTCCAAATATAATTGGATTGCATATGCTAACATTTTTCTCAACAAACCTAGGGATCCCTTTATTGAAAGGTTTGGCACATATGGTGAGATAATCAATAATAAAATCAAGAAGAAGGTAGAATAAAAGGTGGAAAAGATGTCAAATGTGGAGAAGATGATATATGAATTGAAAAAGGCTTTTGGCATTCCTGATGGTCCTATAGAAGAATCACAAGCTCCTAGAAGGAAAAGTAGATTTGCTTATGTCTCTGCTACAACTTCTAGATAAGCTCAAACACCTCCTAGTAGAAGAAGGGTTGCTACTTTAGCACCGGTGCAAACTAAGACTACTGAAAGGAAGAAGCCTAGAACTAAGAAGCAGGAAAAAAGGGAAAAGATATATCCTATGAATGTGGATGATGATGATGAATAGAATAAGGAAGAATTACAATCTTTTTTTTAGAAGAGAGAAAATAACAAGACAGGGAGAAGAAGAAATCCCCTTGCAAAAGAAGAAAGGAAAGGAGATCACTGAGGGGAAGATTGATAAAACTCCTCCAATCAAACATAACCCTCTAGATTATGGTACAATCTTTAATGGGAATTTCAAATATGGTCTATTGAATAATAGAATGGAACTGCATCCAAATGTCCCTCCAAAGGACAAGAAGACAATTGAAAATATTTTCATTGAATACATGTTGAAGCAAAACATTATTTTTAGTGACATTGTAGACAAATCTTTGGATAGCCTTGTTGAGGATTTAATACAAAGAAGAGAATGCCATCAAGGCTAATTAAGAGCTAAATTTGCAAGCAATTGACAAAGATGGGATTCCTATTTCCTAGGAAGAAGAAGAGATGATTGTCCAAAGAAAATCCAAGGAGCTCTGGACTAAAAGAAGAATAGATTTGCTGATGAGCATG